>CAUYRH010143203.1:0-20468 GCA_963574655.1 Perodicticus potto | reverse complement strand
CTTCCTCGTGATTTTTTCTCTATAGATTTCGTACTTAGAGTCTGTATCATTTTGAGAGTGTGCTCTGTGAATTCACAGATGTCACAGACATGAAACTCTGTATGATCTGAGGTGTTACACATGTGTGAGAACTGAGGGTAGCTGTGTGGAGCTCCATTTCTCCTGCATAGAGTTTCTGCGAAGACATCCTCATGAATGACATCTGGAGGATTGTCTAGTATCACCTCTAAAAATGCTTTCCTTTAATGTTCTTTTTTTTGAGTCAGAGTCTCATTTTGTAACTTTGGTAGAGTACAGTGGCGTCATAACTCACAGCAAACTCAAATTCCTGAGCTTAAGCAATTCTCTTGCCTCAGCCTCCCAAGTAGCTGGGACTATAGGTGCCTGCCACGCCTGGTTATTATTAGAGACGAGGTCTCGCTCTGGCTCAGGCTGGTCTCAAACCTGTGAGCTCAGGCAATCCACCCGCCTTGGCCTCCCAAGTGCTGGGATTACAGGCATCCTAATTCTTTTTTTTCTCCTGCATTTCATGGCATGGATTTAGAACACCTCCAAACTGATTTCATGTCACCAGTTTCACCATAATAGCAGTACCAGACAAAACACAACTTGCTCTTTGCTATTAAAAATGGATGTGGTGCGGTGCCTGTGGCTCAAAGTATTAGGGCGCTGGCCCCATATGCCAGAAGTGGTGGGTTCAAACCCAGCCCCAGCCAAAACCTGCAAAAAAGAAAACGAACAAACAAACAAAAAGTGATCATGGATCATCACAAAGGTCTTCATCCTCACTCTCCTCTCATGCTGGCTGAGAAATAGGAGGAAGACGAGAGGTTGGTCCAGCTCAAAAGAGAGGTTCACAGAGGAGGTGGACACGGGGTTCCCCATGGTGGTAGAGTTTGTCCTGCCGACTCCACTCTGGAGGTGTAGACGGCCTGAAGGTTGATGGAAATGCCAGATGGGCAGTTTTTTAGAGTTCAGTTATCATAGAACAATACATTTTGGAGCAGCTGACTATCAATAACAGCTTCATTGGTGTTGCCCAAGCAACATTTTCAGGGGACCATTCCACACTACCGACTAATAGTAAATTTTTTTCAAATACAAGTAACTACCTTGCTACAAGCACCACCACCCTATACATACTCTACCTGGTGTTTCTCATTAGCTTCTCCACGTGCTTGAAGCATCTCCTGTTTTTATTCGACTTTAGAGTACTAACGATTTTAACTCATCACCAAAATTTGAGGGCCTGTGGGTTGGAAAAACTTCACTTTTGAAAAGAAAATGTTAGATTCTCTAAAGAAGGTCCTATTTCTCCTTGCTCACGCTAGTGTTGGGGGAGAGTAAATACCCCAGTTGTTTGTTCAATTTCTTTCTTGTATTTTTTTTTCTGAAGTGTGTAATGGAATGTAGTGGTAAGAGGGGATTCTAGCACCAGGGTGTCCGTATTTTATTCCCAGCTGTCTTACTTACACTTTGTGTGACCTTGTGATTATTTAAGCAATGCTCCTTTGCATTCCCTATGAAATAAAGATTATGTCACTACAATTGCTGTGAGCATTAAATGGCTTGATATTTATAAAGTGCTTTGAACAGTGGTTGGCACATTGCATGACCCTTGTAATTGCTTACAGTCATAAGAACAGTTCTGATTTAAAATTTGGAGTCTTTAAGTAATACTGCTGTTTTAGAAGTATGAGTCCTCTTTTTATGGTCAGAGGGGAATAAGAGTAGATTCTTTTAAAAAGTGAGAGGTTTCAGGTTAGAAAAAAATTTCACTGGTTATGGTGGTTCATGCCTATCATCCTAGCACACTGGGAGGCTGAGGTAGGTGGTCTGCCTAAGCTTAGGAGGTGGAGACCAGCCTGAGCAAGAGTAAGACATTGTCTCCTTGAAAAAATAGAAAAATAGAAAAATTAGATGGGCACATGGTAGCACCTGTAGCCCCAGCTACTGGGGAGGCTGAGGCAAGAGGATTGAATCATTGGAGCCAAGGAGTTTGTGGTTGCTCTGAGCTCTGACACCATGGCACTGTAGCCTGGGGCAACAATATGAGACTGTCTTAAAAAAAAGAAATCCTACAGAGTTGTGCCATCTTCACTGCACCACCTCATGCATTCTTTTCACTTGCCACCTCTTCCCTAGAATAGCTTGGCAGCTACCCAAAAACTTGTGGACAATGTCAAAGTCTACTCAATCTGTCAGTTTAGTTGACCTTGTGGCTACTGTTCCCACTTCTGCTTTACTTGTGAAAGAATTGGAATCCCACTGGGGCTTCCCCAGGAGGCAGTGCCACTCTCCGCCTGCAGCAAGGGTGTGGACTAATGTTCAGCCACCTGCTATAGCACCTACTGTGTCTGCTGGGCAAGCAACTTCCATTACTTCATTGCGAAAATGGAGATAATCATATGACCATCTCAAAAATTCGTGAGGCTTAAATATGATAATCTGAGGAAAATGTTATTAATGGCTAATTTTGATAAAATGATCACTGTGTGTTGAGCTACAAAGACACCAAAGCAAATAACTGTAGCACATGAGATTTCTTACAGCAAAGAAAACATTGGGAGTGAGTAAAATTTGGAGGGTGTTTGTGACAGCACTTAATCGTGTGTGTGAGAGCAAGAATAACTCTACCCTCTCTAAGCTTTATTTAGGGCAGCGGTTCTCAACCTGTGGGTTGCGACCCACAGGAACTTTATTAAAGGGTCACAGCATTAGGAAATTTGAGAACCACCGATTTAGGAGATGGTATTGCTCATTGCCGCTGCTTTTCTCCTTTATATTTTTTTGTGATCCCTGGAAAATTCTTATAGTTGATGTATTCAGAACATGTAATTCTTGTTTGATTCCAGAGACTGTCAAATGAATAAATAACCAGTTCACACTGCAGACTTCCTCTGGCTTTATTCAGTGTTGCTATTTCGGTTCACTTGCTGCACTTTGGCGTGTCCTACTTCCTCCTTCTTACAGATAAAAATCTTAGATGATTTCCTTTAATCTTAAAAAGCTTTTTCATAATGAGAAAAAATATAACTCTGCAGCTCAGAAGCCAGGTGCACTTTTTAGTTCTCCATAGTGAGAAAAACACTCCCCTCAAATGCTTTCATGGTATTGAGATTCCTTCAGGAGCTGAGTTCTTGCTTTGGCAAACATGTGGAGAGGTCATCCACTTCACTGGAATTTGAAAAGTATGTCTAGAAAGGCTGTGAAGACAGTATCCCTTTACTCTCCCCAGCTTCACTCTGTCTTGGCATGGAGGCAACTTTCACAAGATGAAGAAAGTTAAGGGAGCTTAGTTCTGAGCTACAGAAGACCAGAAGCCCATTCCCAGAATGGCTTAGATAGTGCTGTAAGTTGAGGACACGAGGTTAGATAGTGCTCTAAGTTGAGGATGTGAAGTTAGGTAGTGCTCTAAACTTAGGACATGAGGTTAGATAGTGCTCCAAGTTGAGGATGTGAAGTTAGGCAGTGCTCTAAGTTGAGGATATGAGGTTAGATAGCATTCTAAGTTGAGGATGTGAAGTTAGGCAGTGCTCTAAGTTGAGGACCTGAGGTTAGGTAGTGCTCTAAGTTGAGGACGTGAGGTTAGGTAGTGCTCTATGTTGAGGATGTGAGGTTAGGTAGTGCTCTAAGTTGAGGATGTGAGGTTAGGTAGTGCTCTAAGTTGAGGATGTGAAGTTAGGCAGTGCTCTAAGTTGAGGACGTGAGGTTAGATAGTGCTCTAAGTTGAGGACGTGAGGTTAGGTAGTGTTTTAAGTTGAGGATGTGAAGATAGGTAGTGCTCTAAGTTGAGGATGTGAGGTTAGGTAGTGCTCCAAGTTGAGGACATGAGGTTAGATAGTGCTCTAAGCTGAGGATGTGCAGTTAGATAGTGCTCTAAGTTGAGGACGTGAGGTTAGATAGTGCTCTAAGTTGAGGATGTGAAGTTAGGTAGTGTTTTAAGTTGAGGATGTGAAGATAGGTAGTGCTCTAAGTTGAGGACGTGAGGTTAGATAGTGCTCCAAGTTGAGGAAGTGAGGTTAGTTAGTGCTCTAAGTTGCAAATGTGAAGCTAGGTAGTGCTCTAAGTTGAGGACGTGAGGTTAGATAGTGCTCTAAGCTGAGGAGGTGAAGTTAGGTAGTGCTCTAAGTTGAGGACATGAGGTTAGATAGTGCTCTAAGTTGAGGACCTGAGGTTAGATAGTGCTCTAAGCTGAGGATGGGAAGTTAGATAGTGCTCTAAGTTGAGGACGTGAGGTTGGATAGTGCTCTAAGCTGAGGACGTGAGGTTAAGTAGTGCTCTAAGTTGAGGACGTGAGGTTGGATAGTGCTCTAAGCTGAGGACATGAGGTTAAGTAGTGCTCTAAGTTGAGGACGTGAAGTTAGATAGTGCTCTAAGTTGAGGATGTGAAGTTAGGTAGTGCTCTAAGTTGAGGACGTGAGGTTGGATAGTGCTCTAAGCTGAGGACGTGAGGTTAGATAGTGCTCTAAGTTGAGGATGTGAAGTTAGGTAGTGCTCTAAGTTGAGGATGTGAGGTTGGATAGTGCTCTAAGCTGAGGATACGAAGTTAGTGCTCTAAGTTGAGGACACGAGGTTAGGTAGTGCTCTAATTTGAGGACGTGAGGTTAGTTAGTGCTCTAAGTTGTGGATGTGAAGTTAGGTAGTGCTCTAAGTTGAGGATGTGAGGTTGGATAGTGCTCTAAGTTGCGGATGTGAGGTTAGGTAGTGCTCTAAGTTGAGGACGCTAGGTTTTTTTTAGGAGTGACTCCTTGCCTTGTAATTTAAGATAGGTGTATTAGTGTCAGATCCCCATCTGTTGTGTTGTGAAGATGAAACACGGATTAGGCATTTTGATAACAATAAGCAATTGATGGCGCACATCTATGTGTTTTGATTTTCCATGTTATTTCAGAGTCTTCAGTTTAATAGATTCTAGCTGTCCTTCAGGCCCCATGCTTTATATTCTTTACCTTTAACCACCTTGAAAATCTAAGGTGTCTACTTTATAACCTTAAAACTGAAAGGTTCCAGATAAGTTTCTAATGCAATTTTCATGCAAATGATCACAATCCTACTAACTTTAGGGAAGATAAATGAAGAGTTGGAAAAATAGATAGTTTATGGCTTTTGACAGTGACTACATTAGGCCACTTGTCACATAGTTTCATTCACAACCCAGCTTCCTAGTGCAGTGGCTTTCAAAGTGTGGTTCTCTGGACTGGCAGCTTCAGCACCACCTGGGGACCTGTTACAAAGATAGATTTTCAAACCTTATCGAAAACATGGAATCAGAAACTCTGATGGCAGAGCCCAACAACGAGATTTAACCAGCTCTCCTTACTGTGTCAGAACTTCGGCTTTAGGTCACTGGCGTTCATTGTCCTTAAGCGTTGCCTGTGTGTGCAGACTGCTAGAAATACAGATTCTAGAAACCCTCAAAATACCATAATTATGATTTGAGCTACATGGTACAGGCTCCTTATAACTGCATGAAAAGGAGGCATCCAGTGGTCTTCACATAAGTGGTTCTTGTAATTATCTGGATTAGACAGAGTTGCTTGTGGTAAAAATTGCCATCTCTCTCTCTATGCAGTATAAAGGCCAGTTGTTTATATAGTCTTAATGTCTCCACTGGGTATGTGCCAATCAATTTACTCAGTCCCCAGAAGTATAGTTTTCGAATTATCAAATAAAACTTTTTACAGCATGACTATAAAAATATACGCCGAATATTCAATTTTTTGAATGATTTTTTTAAGATATACTTGCACCTGGATGCTTATTTTCAATATTTAATCAACTTTTTGTTTATAACCTATTATATTACCCCAGTCAAGCTTTTTTTTTTTTTTAATAGAGCTCTCTTCTTTTAATGTTTGAAATCATACTTATAGCCAAAGGCAAAAATCTTTGATAATTCTATTTTATAAAGCTTCTGGAATTGCAGGCTGGTTTATGTAACTATGTTAGTATTCTCCTTCCATAGACAGATGCTAAAGGAATATGAAGAGGTTGTTGGTTTATTGCATAGGACTGCTTCACTGATGGTATCACAACTGTTTCTTTAGTATGGAAGCTGACGGCAGAAACTGCAGTTTTAATGAAGCTTTGCACAGGTTCTTATCTCTTGCTGGGACTGACTCTGTTACAAATAGCTTGCCCATTGACTCATCATTAGACTCTTATCAGCAATCAGCCCAGGCGTCTGTGGATTACTAAGAGATCTGCTGTGCTTTGTGGCTCATATTTTTATATTCTTATAGAGTAGATAAAGTTCATTTAAATGGCCTTTGTCCTTTGCTATTTTATATTTTACCAGAATGGAGGGATGATCATTTTGTGATTTCTGGGCGGCTGAATTTTTGAGATATGCTTTTGCTGGTGAGCAATTCATCAAGCATAAACAGTGTTATTTTACATCTTTACCACCAGGTGATAGAACCTCTGAGAATGAACAGCATGCCTGCCTTCTCTCTCCCTCCCCCTCCCCCTCTCTTTGTATGTAGGACAGGAAAGAGGGACAGAGACAATTTGAATTTTTCAGAATTTTCCAGTAAGAAAAGGAAAATGTCAATATCCTATCACTGCGGATTCCGGAAGGTGACTCTATTTCACCTGCCATGTTTTGTAGGGCTCTGATGCCCTTTCCCTGAATAATATTAAGGAGCCAGCATTGCTAAAAACCATGAGAAAGTAAGCAAGATTTGACTTGTATCGTATTAAATAGTATAATACTTCTAGCTGCTTTACGAACGTCTCCCAAATCGAAAGTCTTTAAATGTGTTAATAAATCCTTTCCTCATATCATAATTTGTTGTGGGTAGCCTGGGTCTCCTGGAAGCCCCTTTCTTGAAGGGGTAACAATGGTCTGGGCTCTTTCTTTAGTGTGGCTTCACTACCTAGAAGTCATTTGCTTGTGGCTGCAGAGAGAGAGAGAGAGAGAAACAAAGAGAGAGCGAGAGAAAGACTATTAAATAGAGGAAAATCATCACATCATCATTTAGGTTTACTTTTGGAAATAGAAGCACCTTATTTCTTCCTGCTTTTTATAGCCCTTAACTAATCACAAGGTCACAACCTCATGGCAAAAAAGGCTGGCATATGTCTTAAGGTGTTCTCATGTGTTCTCCCAAACATGCAATATAGCTGGTGAGTACCAGCTAGTCCTTCCTGGTTATCAGTATCTTTTTCTTTTTCATTTCCCCCCGTATATGTGTATAACACTTTCAGCCTTTTCCCAAAGCTACCAACCACAAAATTCTATTACTAATCATGGCATACAGCTCAAGCTTTAGGACCTTTGAGTCATGTTCATTCTTCTCCATCAAGTCTAGGTGTGACTTCTTCTGGTCTAGAGAGTCCTTGTCAAAAAAGGTACATAATTTACACACCCTCCTCCTATCAATGCCTAATTAGAACATAATCACAAAATAACCTTATTCTGAAAGTGAAAGCAAAGGTACTTGTCTGCAATTACTTAAAATCCTGACAGCCAGACTATGTGAGACCACTGTCCTGGGGTGAGGACGTCCCTGGGCTGGACTTCAAGTCAGCTCCGGGAAGGACCTCCCTTCATAGTTTTCCTCCTGGTTCTCCAGGAGCAGACCCAGGATGCTCCTCCTTCTTAATTATTGCTCTTAGGCACATTGAAATATGTTTTTGAAGCCTTGTTTCTGCTCTTAGAAAGTTAGAAACTCAGGAATTATTTTAAATGCTTGTCAAAGCTTCCATACTCTTTTAAAGCCAGTTTCTCAGATGCTATATTTTCCCCCAAAACTTCATGGGTTTCCGATTTATTTGCCTTGAGTAAGTTCCATGTGTCAGGCCCAGTCTGTTCTATTTCTTTTCTCTGTATTCTCCATACAATTATCTCTTTCTGGACCTATCTGTGGTCAAACTCTGCCACTGGAAGTGAGCAAAATAATTCCAAAAATAGATGGGCAAGATCAAAGAATGTATTTTTTTGCAGCTATGATTATTGACAAAAGTATCCGCTTTCACTTGTTTCCCTTTTCTCATTAAAGCAAACAAGCGGACAAACAGAACCATAACAAAACCACAAGAGCATGTCTCCTTAATATTAATATTTACCTGAGAATTACGGGAAAGACCCAGAGTGTAATTTTTATGACTAAGCAGCACATTACCCACCGTTTCTTCTACTGCCATTTTCTGTTCCTTGAGTGTGTTACCAAATCACTCTAAATCTCACATCTAAAATAAGGATAGTGATATTTTCTTCCTAATACAATGTTGAAGATCAAGTAACATACACACATGTTAGTACAACAACTAAGCCCCCTGGCTATGATCATTATTATTGTTGTTATTGTTGCTGTTATCACAATTGTCACACAGACTTGGAAAATTACCCGAATGTGTTGTCTGCTGTATACACAACATTTAAACAATGTTTGTTGACCTGGATATAAACTAATGATCAAGATATGACCTCAAAGAGCACTGAGTTCAGTGGCCCCTTTATGAATGAGTCGTAGCAATTTGAGAACATCCCATTTTTATGCTCAGCATTGCTTCCTTTCACCCTATCCACTCATAAATATCCACAGATTAAGCCGATCCTTATTTACTCAATAAACAGCATGTGGAATAGCAGATGGCTTGGAGCCGTATGCATATCTTTCTTTGGGTCTTAGTGATATATTGAGCAATCATTTGCTATGTAATGGTTGCTTCAGGAAATAGAGTAATTTATTCCAAAGTACAGGGCAGATGTGCAGTATACGGGCATCTGCAGGTGGCAGTGACACCACTACTACCAGCACAAGTACTAGGAACAAATTTTAAGCACCAATCTGCCTTGGGCTCTAGCAAGCTCTACCCATGTAGCCATTCTTGATTTGTTTTAAGAAGACATTAGCATTTATTTTTAACTTCTTGTTTTAGATTTAGTATCCTCAATCAAGGCCCTGAACAGTGCATTATGTAAGGCTATTTCTTCAAGTTGTACTCTCCCTGATTTCTGATTCATCAGACAATTTGAGTAAGAAAAATATCTTCTAATTGGCTTGTCATTATGCATACAAAACATATTTTTTCCTAGATAAGACTTAGCAGATTGGAGACCAGTGACAAAAATCTATTTAAAATATATACTTTATAGAATATATTTCTGGCTTCCATATAAAAATATGGTGCCCATCACCACCAGATATGCTGAGGGTTTTTTGTCCGTGTTTTGGCATTTCCAGAATCTGACAGATGATACAACCGTGTTGTGATAGGAGCTATAACTTGCCCACCCTCAAATCCCTTTTCTAACATTTACTACTGTTTTCTAAATCAAACAGATTTCTTTCTCTGATCTTCTCTTCTTTTTTTCTTTTCCTTTTCCTTTTTTTTTCTTTTGAGACAGAGTTCCACTCTATCACCCTGAGTAGGGTGGCATAGCGTCAGCTTAGCTCACAGCAACCTCAAACTCTTAGGCTCAAGGGATTATTTTGCCTCAGCCACTCAATTATCTGGGGCTACAGGCACCTGCCACAACACCCAGGTAATTTTTTTATTTCTTTTTTTTGTTTGTTTGTTTTACTAGTGACAGGCTGGTCTTGAACTCCTGAGCTTAAGGAATCCACCTGCCTTAGCCTCCCAATGTGCTAGGATTGCAAGTGTGAGCCAGGACTATTTCTCTGATTTTCAAAGGATACAAGATTGTATAGTTTAGTCAGGAATGTAACAAGATAAGAATCATGTCTTTTTTTTCTTTTCAATCACTACTTTTCATGTTTCAAAAATTTGTTTTATTTTAGTAGGTTAAGCCCCACCATCTCGGGCTCTTAAAGAGAAATGAAGGCAACTCCAGCCTGATCAGTGTTTCTTGAATATTTTATGGGCCCAGGATTGGAAAGCACATTCCTCTTTTTTTTTTTTTTTTTTTTGAGACAGAGTCTCACTATGTCGCCCTTGGTAGAGTGCTGGGCTGTCACAGCTCACAGCAACCTCCAACTCTTCGGTGTAACTGATTTTCTTGCCTTAGCCTCCTAAGTAGCTGGGACTACAGGTACCTACCACAACACCTGACTATGTTTTGTTGGAGTTTTCACGTTGTTTAGCTGACCCAGGCCAGTTTCAAACCTGTCAGCCTCAGTGTATGTGTCTGGAGCCATAACCACTGTGCTATAAGTGCCAAGTTGAAAAGCACATTCTTACACCTAAGTTTGTGCTGTTGTTATTATTTAATATTTAATCATTATATCCTTCCATTCTTTAACAAGAAGAACTGAATTGAACCAGCAAAATTTTTGATAAGTGTCATTAAGCTATTTTTTTTTATTTTTACATATACATGTATCATTAGGTTTCCACTATTTGCCTTCACAAAATTAAAAAGGCTTAAAATTTAACAACAATAACAATGTTTAAGGTAAGGACTAGAAACATAAACCTCGCAGATGAATTCATAAACTAGAAACATAAACCTGAAGATGAATTCATTCAGAAAAGAAATCAGACAATTGCTGCAACGAAGTATTAAGCAATAATAATAATCGTAATGCAAAGAAAGTAACATTCACATTGTCAAATATGAGGATGTCTATTACAGAATGCTTTGACTCTGAGGATCAGTATGGAGCCATCAATTAACTTATTATTTTTTCTCCAAAGTTTCAAAAAATAGATAACTAATATTTATAAATAAAAATAAAAGATAATTTCAAAAACAGATCATGCCAAATCTTCTAGACAATAGAAAAAAGAAGAAATACTTCAAAATAATTCTACTTACTCTGGATACACCTAATATTAAAATTGGAAAAAATATATTATTATAAAGGGGAAATTATAAACATAATTCACTTATAAATGAGGATGCAGTATCCTATATCCTAAACAACATATTAACAAGTTGAAGAAAAATTAATGTTTCAGTAATGTAACAAGTCAAAATCAAATCCAATGTATGTGAGAATTAGTCACTATTTTTTTTTCTTTCCTTACCCTCACCCCTTCCCTCCTTTTCTGTCTGTTCTCCCCTTCCCACATACCCCGCCATGTCATTAATTGTCCTCATATCAAAGTTGAATACATAGGATTCATACTTCTCCATTCTTGTGACGCTTCACTAAGAATAATGTGTTTCACCTCCATCCAGGTTAATACAAATGCTGCAAAATCTCCATTTTTTTTAATGGCTGAATAATATTCCATGGTATTCATATACCACAGCTAACCAATCCATTCCTGGGTTGAAGGCCATTTAGGCTGTCTCCACATTTTAGCAATTGTAAATTGGGCTGCAATAAATGGCCTAGTACAAGTATCTTTATAATAAAAGTTTTTTTTTTTTTTTCTTCTGGATGCCCAGTAATGGGATTGCAGGATCAAATGGGAGGCCAAGGTTGAGTTCTTTGAGGGCTCTCCATACTTCCTTCCAAAAAGGCTGTATTAGTTTGCAGTCCCACAACGAGTGTAAAAGTGTTCCTTTATCTCCACATCCGTGCCACCATCTGTAGTTTTGAGATTTTGTGATATAGGCCATTCTTGCTGGGGTTAGATGATATCTCAGTGTGGTTTTAATTTGCATTTATCTAATATTTATGGGTGATGAGCATTGTTTAATGTGATGCTACCCATTCATCTGTCTACTTTGGAGAAGGGTCTTTTCATCTCTCTTCCCCATTGATGTATGGGATTGTTGGTTTTTTTCTTGTGAATTAATTGAAGTTCTGTATAGATCCTACTTAGTAAGCTTTTGTCAGATTCAAGATATGCAAATATACTTTCCCACTGGGTAGGTTGTCTATTTGCTTTGGTTGTTGTCTCCTTGGCTGTACAGAAGCTTTTCAATTTAATTAAATCCCACTTGTTTATTGTTGCTGTTGTTGCTATTGCCATGGCAGTCTTCTTCATAAAGTCTTTCCAGATCAATATATTCCAGTGTTTTTCCTATTCTTTCTGTGAGTGTTCTTATCGTTTCATGCCTTAAATTTAAGTCCTTTATCCGTCTTGAATCAATTTTATTTTATTTTATTTTTTTGGAGACACAGTCTCACTTATTAACACCTCACTAGAGTGCCATGGCATCACAGCTTGCAGCAACCTCCAACTCCCTGGGCTTAGGCGTTTCTCTTGCCTCAGCCTCCCAAGTAGCTGGGAAGACAGGCACCACCAGAATACCTGACTATTTTTTTGTGGTAGTTTGGCTGGGGCTGGGTTTTAACACACCACCCTTGGTATATGGGGCCAGTGCCCTACCCACTGAGCCACAGGTGTCCTCCATCTTGAATCAAATTTTATGAGTGGAGAAAGGTGTAGGTCCAGTTTCAGTCTTTTGCATGTGGATATCCAGTTCTCCCAGCACCATTTATTGAATAGAGAGTCTTTCCCCCAGTGGACGTTCTTATTTGGTTTATCAAAGATTAAGTGGCTGTAAGAAATGCAGAATCATTTTTTCCAAGTCTTGAAAGTAGGATGTTGGTATTTTAATAGGGATGGTGTTGAATCAGTAAATTGCTCTGGGAAATACAGACATTTTAACAATGTTGATTCTTCCCGGCCATGAGAATGGTATGTTCTTCCATTTGTTAAAGTCCTCTGCTATTTCCTTTCTTAGGGTTTCATAATTTTCTTTGTAGAGGTCCTTCACCTCTTTTGTTAGGTATACTCCTAAGTATTTCATTTTCTTTGGGGCTATAGTGAACAGAGTTGTGTCCTTAATTAACCTCTCATCTTGGCTGTTGTTGGCGTATACAAAGGCAACTGACTTGTGGACATTGATTTTATATCCTGAGACATTACTGTATTTTTGATGACTTCCAAGAGTCTTGTGGTTGAGTCTTTGAGGTTCTCTAAGTATCAGATCATATCATCAGCAAAAAGGGAGAGTTTTACTTCCTCTGTTGCCATTTGGATGCCCTTTATTTTCTTGTCTTGTCTACTTGTATTGGCTAGAACTTCCAGCACTATGTTGAATAGTAATGGTGACAGAGGACAACCTTGTCTGGTTCCAGTTCTAAGAGGAAAAGCTTTCAGTTTTACTTCATTCAGTAATATATTAGCTGTGGGTTTGTCATAGATAGCTTTGATCAGTTTAAGAAATATGCCACCTATACCTATACTCCTCAGTGTTCTACTTAGAAAAGGCTGCTGGATTTTATTGAATGCTTTTTCTGCGTCTATTGAGAGGATCAATAACCATATAGTCTTTGGTTATGCTTCGGTTGATATGGTGAACAACATTTATGGACTTGGAATTATTAAACCAGCCTTGCATCCCTGGGATGAAGCCTACTTGATCATGATGTATGACTGTTTTATGATAAACTGGAAACTATTGGCTAAGGTTTTTTGGAGAATTTTTGCATCTGTATTCACTAGTGAAATTGGTCTGAAATTCTCCTTTTTAGTTGGGTCTTCACATGCTTTTGGTATCAGGGTGATATTTGCTCCACAGAACGTATTGGGGAAGATTCCTTCCTCCTCAATTTTTTGGAATAATTTCTGCAGCATAGGAATAAATTCTTCTTTGACCATTTGATAAAATTCTGATGTGAAGCCATCCAGACCAGGGCATTTTTTTTGTTGGGAGAGTTTTTTATTTTTTCTTTGATCTCAGTGCTTGAAATTGGTCTGTTCAGGAGATCTATTTCATCTAGGCTAAGTCTAGGGAGAAAGTGTGATTCTAAATATTGATCAATTTCCTTCACATTGTCAAATTTCTGGGCATAAATTTTCTGGTAGTATTCAGAGATAATCTCTTGTATTTCTGTGGCTCAATTGTTATTTCCCCTTTATCATTTCTGATTGAGGTTACTAGAGATTTTACCTTTTTATTTCTAGTTAGTCTGGTCAAGGGCTTATCTATTTTATTTATTTTTTCAAAAAACCAACTCCTTGTTTCATTAATTTTTCTGAATAATTCTTTTGTTTTCAATTTCATTGATCTCTGATATAGTTTTGGATATTTCTTTTCTTCTGCTGGGTTTCAGCCTAGATTGTTCTTTTTCCAATGCCATCAGATGGCTTGTGAGTTTGTTGATACGCTTTCTTTCTGTTTTGAATGTAGGCTTCTAAAGCGACAAGTTTTCCTCTCAGGACTGCTTTTGCAGTATCCCATAGATTTTGGTAGCTTGTGCCTTCATTGTTGTTATGGGTAAGAAAGTTATTAATTTCCTTTTTTATTTCTTCCTGCACCCAACTGTCATTCAGCATAAGGTTGTTTAACTTCCATGCCTTTGTGTGAGGTTGAATGTTTTTGCTGGAGTTGAGTTCCACTTTTAGTGCCTTGTGGTCTGAAAAGATGCAAGGTAGAATTTCAATTATTTTGATCCTGCTGAGGTTTGTTTTGTGTCCTAGGGTATGATCAATTTTGGAGAATGTTCCATGGGATGATGAGAAGAATATATATTCTTTACCTTTGGGATGGAGTGTTCTATATACATCTATCAAGCACAGCTGTTCTAGGGTCTCATTTAAATCTCTAATATCTTTGTTTAATTTCTGTTCAGAGGATCTGTCCATCTCTGAGAGAGGGGTGTTAAAGTCCTTTGTTATTATGGTGTTATAGGATATCATATTGCTCAGACTAATCAAGGTCTCTTTCAAGAATCTAGGAGAATTTAAATTGGGTGCATAAATATTTAAAATTGAAATGTCTTCTTGTTGCACTTTTCCCTTGACCAATATGAAGTGACCATCATTGTCTTTTTTGACTTTGGTTGCTTTTCAATCCACATATATCTGAAAATAAGATTGCAAACCCTCTTTTCTTCTGAATTCCATTTGCGTGAAAAATTGACTGCCAACCCTTAACTCTGAGTTTTAATTTGTCTTTTGATGTAAGGTGTGTTTCCTGAAGACAACAAATAGATGGCTTGTGTTTTTTAATCCAATCAGCCAATCTGTGCCTCTTCAGTGGGGAATTCAAGCCATTGACATTTATTGAGATAATTGATAAGTGTGGTAGTCTTATTTTCAGCTTATTTTGTGAAAGTCCATTGCTTAGTTTTGTCTTTTGCATCATTGTGGAAACAAGGTTCTGTCCTTTAATTTCTGGTTGTTTACTTTGCTGAATGTCCATTGTGATGGTCAGTGTGTAGGACAGGTTGAAATATTTCCTTAAAGCTGGTCTTGTTGTGGCAAATTTCCTCAGTGTTTGCATATCAATAAAAGATTTAATTTCTCTGTCAATTTTACAGCTTAACTTAGCAAGATATAGAATTCTGGGCTGGAAATTGTTCAGTTTAAATAGGTTAAAGATAGATGACCATTGTCTTCTGGCTTGAAAGTTTCATTAGAGAACTCTGCGGTCACCCTGATAGGTTTGTCCCTATAGGTCAATTGGCGCTTACTCCTAGCAGCTTGCAAAATCTTTTCTTTTGTCTTGACTTTAGATAGTTTCATCACAATGTGCCTTGGAGAAACTCTATTTGAATTGAGGCGACCAGGGGACTAATATCCCACTGAAAGGTATATCAAAATCTTTGGTGATATTTGGGAAGTTTTCATTAATAATATTCTCTAGAATGGCACCCATTCCTCTGGGGCATTCTTCTTCCCCTTCAGGGACACCTATAACTCATATATTTGAATGCTTCATAGAGTCCCATAGTTCTGTCAGTGAACATTCTGCTTTCTCTCTCTTCTTTTCTGCCTCTTTAACTATCTGAGTTATCTCAAGAGCTTTATCCTCTACCTCTGAGAGTCTTCCTTCTGCATGATCTAATATGTTGTGGATACTTTGTATTGCATCTTTAAGTTCTCTAATTGACTGCTTCAGTTCCTTCACCTCTGCTATATCCTTTATATAGTCTTTGTATCATTCATCTCTTATTTGATTCTGTTTTTAGATTCCCTTTTGGTTATGTTACACTTTCTCAACAATTTCATTCATTGTTTTCATTATCTGTATTTTAAATTCCCCTTCTGTCATTTCTAATTTTTCTTTATAGAAGAAATCCTCTGCTATAGCTACCTCATAATCCATAGAAGGGGTTACTCTGAACTGGTATTTTATGTTGGCAGGATTTTTCTGCTGATTCTTCTTCACGAGTGCTTTCTTATATCTGTTCTTTTAGCCTAATGTTCCTTTCACTTCTTCTTGCTCTTTAAGTTACTGTGCCTCTGGCCTAAAGTTTTAATGAATCCTTTTGGTATGGGACCAGAAGGATGAAAAGATTGAAGAGCAAGAAGGGGAAAAAGATTTTAAAAAGAAAGAACAAGAGAAAGAAGAGGGGGTGAGTAAAAGGAATTATTGGTAGAAATAAGAAAGGCACTGAAAGAAGGAAACAGGAATAATATGGGTGTATAGTAGGATAGTGACCCACCTTTAAAAACCCACAACCTCTGTGGGTGCTGGGATGGGTGATTCCCTTGATGTCAACGGCTCTTTGCCAGCCAGATCAGACACAGTATCGCAACTCCACCAGGTATAGAGGAAAGACAAAAATACTATAACCAAACCAAAACAAAGAAGCAAAAACCCTTACGGGATAAAATAGGGGGAAAAAAAGAAATAATATGGGCAGAAACACCGGAAAAAGTGAAATTCTAATTGTTAAAGAAGACAAAAATGGAAGATTGTATTTAAACTAGAATAGTGAATAAAAGCGAGAAAAAAGAGCACAAAGAAAAATAAATTTAAAATGTCAAGGAAAAAATATTGAAATTAAGAAGAAAAAAACAAAAAACCAAACAACCAAACAGTATATAAATCCTGCTGAATATTGTCTGGGCAACAGTTGATCATCTTAGATATAAGTTAATATAGCTATTTGAGAAGGAGACTGGAGGTCTCTGCTGGTCACTCAGACCCTGCAGGCTTGGGAGCCCAAATGTCTCCTCTGCCATTTAAAAGACACGTCAAACTATGAACCTTGGCCAAGCAGAAACTTTCCAAAGAAAATACTTATTGCTGGGATCTCTCCTGGTGTGGCTGCCCACTTATCCAGTGTGCCTAAACCAGACTCCCTCAACGCCCCTGAGGGTTGAGCCTGTTAATTTGCCAAAGACTTGGATCTCCGGACTTCCCCAGCATCTCAGTCCCCTCCTATGGGCCAGTCAGTCACTAAATTACTCTACCAAGGTCTCCCAGCAGATCCAGTGCTGCAACTCGCAGGGGCATCTCCCCCACAGTAGCTGTGCCAGCAGCCCACAGCTGAACAATATTAGCTCCCCTCCAGCTCAGCGGCTCAGTCTGGGGCCCCAGACAATGCCCAAAGTCATCTGCACACCCACCCAAGATCACCCAAGGCAGTTCAATCGAGTGCCCAAGTCCAAGAATAACCCAAAAAGCCCACAGGTAAGGCTTATCCTACTTGCAGTCTCGCTGTTGCTATGGTTACAGCTGCAGGCAGTCTCCGACCGAACAAATGCACCCACCACTTGCCAGTTTTCCACCACTTCTGTCCTCCTCGTGGGGTCCAAAAGTCTCTCGCCGACTTCCTGTGTCACTAAAGGGAAGCCTCTGGGCAAAACCCACCAGCCAGAGATGCCTGGAGTCTTCTCTCCCCACTCTCACTGCGCCTGGTTGTACAGAAGCTGCTACTCGGCCGCCATCTTAGGAGCAACCCATCAGGCTATATTTTTTGGGTAAATTAGAGTAAAATCTTCATAGTTGATCACTACTCTAGATTGGCTGCCTCCTTACATTGACCTAATTTTCATGACCGGAGCACCACAATACACCACGTGTATGTATCAGCGCAGTAGGCTGGTTCCTTAGGTTGACCACCTCCATGTGTTGACCTATTTATTACAGTCCTTGGGTGGTCAGTTTACAGAGGTTCTGCTGTATTTTCAACCAGAGACCATTGTGTAGTCAAAGAAAGTGAGGAGGCTACAGCTTCCTGCAGTGTTAAGAAATGCTTCTAAACCTAAAACGCACACTGGATCTGATATTTCCCTAGTTTTGTACTTTGATCTTAAGGAGCTCCTGGTATAATGATTTCATCACTATCATTTTATCTTCATGAAAAGTATTATACATTTAATTTTTAAATAAATTTTATTGTGTATATTTAAAGTATGTGACATGATACATATGAATAATAAAAGTTAAGGTAATGACACAAATTAACATTTCCACTATTTCACATAGTTTCTCCTGTTTGTTTTTGCAGCAAGAGAAGTTTTCTAAAATTTTACTCACTTGGCTTAAATCTCAAATACAGCAAAATTTTATTACTACAGTCCTCACGTTGTGCATTAGCTCTCAGACTTGTTCATCCTACACGTCTGCTTTGACCTATAGCTCTCAGTTTCTTCCTTACCCCTCACCCTGCCCCTAGTAACTATTGTTTGTTTTCTCTATCTCTAGATATTTAAAATGTTTTTGAGTTCCAGATATAAGTGAGATCATACAATATTTTTCTTTCTGTATGTGGCTTATTTCTCTTACCATAATGTCCCCCAAACTTATTCACGTTGTGGCAAATGACAAGATATTCTTTATGGGAGCTAAGTAGCATGCTACTCTCTGAATATGTATTGGAGTTTATTCATCCCATCATCGATGGACACTCAAGGTTGTGAACTATGCTACGATGAACATGAGCGTGCAGATGTATTTGAGGGGTGGTGAGTTCATTCTTCTACATGCCCAGAAGAAATACTTCTGGGTCATAGGGTAGTTCCAGTAGTTCTATTTTTAATTTTATTTAGAAACTACCATATTGCTTTTCATAGTAGTTGTACCAATCTACATTCCCATCAACTAGGTACAAGAGTTTTCTTTTCTTCATACCTTTAACAACATTTGTTATCTCTTGGCTTTCTGTAGGTAACCATTAGAATGGGTGAGCAGTGGTGTCTCACAGGGTTTTTCTTTTTTTTCAGACTAATATGAGAGTACAAATGATTAGGTAACAATGTTTGCATTTGTTAGGTAAGGTCCCTGTTGCTGTTGTATCCCACCCCCAAGAGGTGTGCCATGTATACTTACATCGTGTCCACTAGGTGGGAGCTCACCAATCCCTCCTCCCTCATCCCTCCTGCCTCTCCCCACTCCCCCCAACTTGAATTGAGTTTTTCTCTTGTGTGGGTGTGTCTTAGTTCATCTAGAGGTTTCATGTTAGTATTGAGTACATGTAAAAGACTGAAACTGGACCTGCACCTTTCACCACTTACAAAATTGACTCAAGATGGATAAAAGATTTAAACCTAAGACATGAAATTGTACAAATCCTTATTGTTGTTTTAATTTGCACTTCCTTAATGACTAGTGATGTTGAGCACCTCTTTATATACCTGTTGGTAGCTTATATGTCTTTTCGGAGGAGGTGTCTATTCAGGATTTTTTTTTAAATTTTTTAATCATGTTATTTGTTTTTCTACCATTCAGTCTTATGACTGAATAAATGTTCTTTAGAAATATTGGATAGTCACCCCTCATCAAATATATATCAGATTTACAGATGTTTTTCCCAATCCATAGGCTGCCATTTGATTTTACTAATTGTTTCCTTTGCTGTGCAGAAGGCTTTTTAACTTGATGTAGTTCCATTTGCTTATTTATGTTTTTGTGGCCTGAGCTTTCTTTTGTTGTGATACGCCAAAAATTGTTGCCAAGGACCATGGGCAGGAGCTTCCCTTGCCTTCTCTTCTAGGAGTTTTACAGTTTCTGGTCTTACATTTAGGTCTTTAATGTATTTTGAGTTTTACATACAGTGTAGGATAAGGGAAAATTTTTATTCTTTTGAATGTGGGAAATCCTGTTTTTTAAGCACTATTTATTAAAGAGATTGTCCTCTCCCCATGGTTTCCTTTCATGCCCTAGTCAAGTTAGTTTACCGTATATATTTAGATTTATTTTTGGCCTCTCAAATCTGTTTCACTGGTCTATGTTCCTATTTTTATAATAGAATAATATGACCTTTTTTTTGAGACAGAGCTTCAAGCTGTCGCCCTGGGTAGAGTGCCATGGTATCACAGCTCAGAGCAACCTCCAACTCCTGGGTCCAAGCAATTCTCTTGCCTTAGCCTCCCAAGTAGCTGGGATTACAAGTACCCACCACAATGACCCCCATTTTTTGGTTGTAGTTGTCATTGCTGTTTGGCAGGCCCAGGCTGGATTTGAACCTAACAGCTCTGGAGTATGGGTCTGGTGCCTTAGCCAACTGAGCTACAGGTGCCAAGCCAGAATCATATGATTTTGATTAATATAGCATTGTAATATAATTTTAAATCAGGAAATGTGATGCCTCCAACTTCGTGTTGTTTTTTTTTTTTTTTTTTTTTTTTATTGAGTCATAGCTGTGTACAATAATTCAGTCAAGGAGTACAGTGTGTGGGCTTCACATACAATTGTAGATATTTTTATCAACCTGATTAATATAACATTCATGATATTTTCTCATTTACTATGTGAAAACAATTTTGATTCGTATTTAGAAGTTTTCTCCTGACCCTTCAAATATGCACTACAAGTGTGATCTCACTCTTTATCCTCTCCCCCACCACCCTCTCGCTCCCCTTCCCTCCCTCACCCCTTTCCCCATCTTATTGTGCAATTAGTGGATTGTAGCCTT
>CAUYRH010143202.1:0-34750 GCA_963574655.1 Perodicticus potto | reverse complement strand
TCACCCTGGATAGAGTGCTGTGACATCACAGCTCACAGCAACCTCCAATTCCTGGGCTCAAGCGAGTCTCCTGCCTCTGCCTCCCAAGTAGCTGGGACCACAGGCGCCCGCCACAATGCCCGGCCATTTATTTTTGGTTGCAGCCATCATTGTTGTTTGGCGGGCCCGGGCTGGAATCGAACCCGCCAGCTCAGGTGTATGTGGCTGGCGCCTTAGCCAGTTGAGCCACAGGCGCCGAGCCTCAACCCCTTTTTCAACCTCTACTTCAGCTTCAACATGTCTAAAACTGAACTTATCACCTCCACACCCAATCTATTATTCCGCCTTTGCAATTCTGTTTCTCAAGAGTGTACCATTATTCTCCACACTGAAAAAACGTACCTCAATCTTGGGGGGTGCCTGTGGCTCAGTGGGTAGGACGTCGGCCTCATATACCAAGGGTGGCAGGTTCAAACCTGGCCCCGGCCAAACTGCAACAACAAATAGCCCGGCATTGTGGTGGGTGCCTGTGGTCTCAGCTACTTGGGAGGCTGAGGCAAGAGACTCGCCCAAGAGTTTGAGGTTGCTGTGAGCCTGTGACGCCACAGCACTCTACCGAGGGTGACAAATGAGATTCTGTCTCTTAAAAAAAAAAAAAAAGGGGCGGTGCCTGTGGCTCAGCGAGTAGGGCACCGGCCCCATATACCGAGGGTGGCGGGTTCAAACCCAGCCCTGGCCAAACTGCATCAAAAAATAGCCGGGTGTTGTGGCAGGCACCTGTAGTCCCAGCTGCTTGGGAGGCTGAGGCAAGAGAATCGCTTAAGCCCAGGAGCTGGAGCTCTACAGCACTCTACAGAGGGTGACAAAGTGAGACTCTGTCTCTACAAAAAAAAAAAAAAAATGTACCTCAATCTTGACATTCAGGGTGGCCATAAAGTTCATGCGCAATTTAAAATAGTGTGGAATTTTGAATTGCACACAAACTTTCTGGCCACCCTGTATAAACAATGTCCACTTATCTCTCTGAATATCTCTTAAATACATCCCTCCTCCATCCTTAGTCACCTTAGTTTAGGTCCTCATCATTTTCTGCCTAAACCTTCTGACTCCCTCCCGCCTTTCTTACTGGTTTTTACAGCTGAAGTAATCACACCTCTGGTGAAAAACCTTAGAATGGCTGACCCATGAAAAACAGGACAAAATGGTAACTCCCTAGTATGATAAAGATCTGGACCCAATTTCCTGGCTCCATACTGTCTCCCACTTCTCTAAATGCACTCTGATTCCAGACATACCACATCTGCTTACGCCTCTATATCAAAGAACATACTGTTAATATTCCATCTGCCTAGAATAGTGAATCTATTTTCATCAACTCCTACCCATCTTCTAAGACTTAGCTTAAATATTACCCCAGGTTAAGTTAAATTTTCTCTCTTCGAAGCCACACTGGAGTTCATACATGATTCCATTAAAGGAATGATTCCATTTCCTTCTTTTCATAGTAGTCTATTTTCACTAGCGTGTGAGCAACTTCAGAAGAGTTCCTATTTTTTGGCTTTTTTCTCATTTCTACATCCTTAATACGTGGTAAGAGCCTAATGCATAATAGGTGTTAGGAACATTTTGTTTTGTTTTGTTTTGAGACACAGTCTTACTCTGTTGCCCTGGGTGGAGTGCCGTGGTGTCATATATAGATGAAAAGCCTATATGTGCCTTTAAACAGATTCATTCTGTAAGAACAGATTTGAAGTTTTTTAGTTAGTTGGGAAGGACAGACCAGAATAGAACTCCATTTTGACCTTAGGCCTGCTCAGGCAGAAATTAATACCTTCGGTGAACAAAGGCTTGGTCCTGGGGGCAGGGCTTACAGGCAAGTCTCCTGTATATCTTAGGAATATCCACCACTCTTAGAGAATGAATAACCGCCTCCAGATGGTCTGTTAAAGGTCTAGCATTCAAGCAGCTTGTTCTCCCAGAGTTTGCTTTGTGGCTTAGATTTAATTTTAGATGTAATGATGGTAAAAGATAATAGAGTATTGTGTTAGTTGATCAAGACAGGTGGGCTCCAGGAGGTGATGGCCTGGTCACGAGGTGGTCAGGTGATAATCACGAGAATCTAGTCACCAGATTTTAGATGGATAATGTATACGTCATAAGATTATTGATTAATAGTGTATATGTGTAGTATTGGCTATATAAGCTGTGTTAAAATTAAGATTTTTTGCTACATGCCTAAGAGAGCTTGTAGCCTCCCTTATTCCATCCCCAATTCCTTCAGCAGGCCTCAGCCTCTGTGACGTCACTCCGCACCCCAAGTTACAGCAACAGTCATAGCTCAAAGCAACCTCAAACTCTTGGGCTTGAGCAATCCTCTTGCCTCAGGCTCCCAAGTAACTGGGACCACAGACATGTGCCACCATACCTGGCTAGTTTTTCTATTTTTAGTACAGACTGGGTCTCACTTTTGCTTAGGCTGGTCTTGAACTTGTGAGCTCAAAGGATCTACCTGCCTAGGCCTCCCGGAGTGCTAGGATTACAGGTGTGAGCCACCATGCCTGGCCATGTATTAGAACATTTTTAATAATTACAAATTATTTTTTCTGCTTTTTTCATTCTCTCTAAATTACTGTGTGGGTGACTAGTAGCTGGTGGGCAGGGAGATCCTTCACAATTTCAGAAGCTATGGCTCAACTATACCCACATAACACCCAAAGTGGCCTAAAAAGTCACCATTAGTTCCATGGGGTTCCACAGGCAGTAGTTCACTACTCCTGTGGCCTGTGCTTGAAGAGTGGATTCCATTTGGCTCTGACACCAACATGACTTTGAGCAAGTAGCCATATATCCAGATCCTCTATTGCTCTGGGAAATTTGGTCATGAGTTATATCAGTCTCTGACCCATTGAAGGAGGAGAGATGTCATTGATAACTCTCATTACAACATTATACCTCTTTTCCTTCAAAGGTGGTGACCAAAAAGAGGGCACAGATGTATAACATACCCTTTAAACACTGGTTGGGAAAAGTGAACAAATCAGCTACATTAAAATAAACAAAACTATCTGACCAATTCCCATTATAATATGCCTTTAACTAATCTAACTTGGGACACCAGTATTTTATTATTTATTTGGAGACAAAGTGTCACTATGTCACCCTCGCAAGAGTGCTGTGGCATCACAGCTCACAGCAACCTCAAACTCTTGGGCTTCAGCAATTCTCTTGCCTCCGCCTCCCAAGTAGCTGGGACTACAGGTGTAGCCGGTTATTGTTGTCATTGTTATTTAGCAGGCCCTGGCCAGGTTCGAACCTACCAGCCCGGTACATGAGACTGATGCCCTAACCACTGAGCAATGGGTGCTGAGCCAACCAGTATTTTAATAAATTATTTCAGGGAGCCCTTCTCAAAGGAGATAGGATCTCAAAGCTACTCCTATTACTTGATTTTCTTCCCAATTTATACAGGAGATACGAGGGCAGAAATACAGTACGACTTACTAAGTATCAGACTATGGACAGGACTTGACTTCCTTAATCTTTTTCTTATATGTTTTCCTGATTTAAATGAAACAGAAATTAAGCACTGTGGAAACTCCCTAAATGATTGTTACTTAAGTCACTCATCATAAAATCCTATACAAAATATGAATGACAATCTTAAATTGAGGGGCTACTTCTTTCAATAAATTATATTCTGAAGACTAGAGAATATATTGCACTCAAAATAGTCTAATGAATACATTAAACAAAAAGCAAACAGGCTCGCTGCCTGTGGCTCAAGCAGCTAAGGCACCAGCCACATACACCTGAGCTGGCGAGTTTGAATCCAGCCCGGGCCTGCCAAACAACAACAGCTGCAACCAAAAAATGGCCAGGCATTGTGGCAGGCACCTGTAGTCCCAGCTACTTGTCCCGACAGAGGCAAAAGAATCGCTGGAGCCCAAGAGTTGGAGGTTGCTGTGAGCTGTGATGTCACTGCACTCTACCCAGGGCAATGGCTTGAGGCTCTGTCTCCAAAAAAAAATAATAATAATATAATGAAGTTAAAACAAAAAGCAAACAGGTCAGGGAAGGATCCAAAAAAGAAACTCAAACAAAATACTAAGAAAGCTGTCTCTGGTGTCTCTTTCCAATAAACCAAAAGATAAATACAGAAATATTACACATACTTAATTTTTAGAAAACGAAAACCCTTTGTAGAAATTTTAACATTAACACATTATGCAGGGCGGCACCTGTGGCTCATTGAGTAGGGCGCCGGCCCCATATACCAAAGGTGGCGGGTTCAAACCTAGCCTCGGTCAAACTGCAAAACAGAAAAATAGCCAGGCATTGGGGCGGGCGCCTGTAGTCCCAGCTACTTGGGAGGCTGAGGCAAGAGAATGGCCTAAGCCCAGGAGATGGAGGTTGCTGTGAGCTGTGTGATGCCACGGCACTCTACCGAGGACGATAAAGTGAGACTCTGTCTCTAAAAAAAAAAAAAAATTATGCAATTTTTTACCAACATGATCAAGTGAATGATTCTTTTAAACTTTTGAATCAAGAGAGCCATTTGTTCAGCCAGTTCAGGAACAGCATTTCTGCCTCTTATAACTCTTGGCAAACAACTGCTGGCCAGGGGTAGTACAGCTGGGGAAGAGGACTTTAGTGAAATTCCTGTTCCCAGTCCATGTTCCATTTAAACATGGGATAGGTAGATTCTATTAGTGAAGCCATGAAATGTCTAAGTAAATTCCATCACCACCTTTGGCTACTAAGGCCCCCCAATTTTTCTTTCTGACCAATAGGTAAAAAAATTTCTTTTAAATGTAAGCAATCACAGGTGGTTAATGTTTGTTTTAACTTTTTATTAAGAAACTAAGGCAAAACAACAGAATTCCAAAAAATTAAAATACAGAATTCTAATTTTAACTCTAAACAAATATAAAATCTACACCAAAACCTAAAAATCAAAGTTTACCAATATTTACAAATAAAGGGGAATGGCTAAAATGCATTCACAGTAATTATTTCTTCCTTACTAGCCTCAGGTGCATCCCCTTCCTTCCTGTTTCACTTGGAGGAGGACATAAAAAGACTGTCTCATCTGTCTTTTGCTTCTATAGTCTGTAACTTCAGATGAGCTTTTGTTTTCCTACCTAGTTATTTCTTCATTCCTTCAGCAAGCATGTGAGCACCTGTCTACTAGGCTTAGATGATGTGGGCACAAAAATGAGTCCATCAGATACCCTGTCCTAGTTTAGGGAAGATAAGACACCAATAAATAATCAATAAATATAAATAATTTTATATTAATATAAAGTAATACAGCATGAATTAACTACAGATAAACCATGAAGTAGGAAATTTCAGGGAAGGAAAGATTACATTCAGCTACAGAAACTGAAGAATATTTTATGAAGACAGAATTTGGGTTGGGTATGGTCTGTTCCTTCCCAATAAAGGCTTTAAAGTGGTTCTGTCTACCACAACCCTGATTCTGGTGCTCTTGATTTGGGGGAAAGTAATCTTTTCTTTCTTTTTTTTTTTTGGAGACAGAGTCTCACTCAGTCGCACTGGGGTTGAGTGTCCTGGCGTCATAGCTCACAGGAACCTCAAATTCTTGGGCTCAAGCGATTTCCTTGCCTCAGTCTCCCATGTAGCTGGGACTACAGGTGCACACCACAACATCTGGCTATTTTTTAGCGACAAGGTCTCGCTCTAGCTCAGGCTAGTCTCGAACTCCTGAGCTCAGGCAATCTGCCCTCCTCAGTCTCCCAGAGTGCTAGGATTATAAGCATGGTCTGGCCTGGAAAGTAATCTTTTTAGCACTAATCCTTAAAAGGCCTTTAGTGTCTATCTCTTCAAAATTGTTCATTTCTTTAAATGATTAAAAAAATATTAATATTACAGTCTATACAGATAGTTGTTTGGGGACTTAACAGTTAATTATAATAGTTTTTATAGGGGTTTAGAGCTCTTTAAAACTCTCCAATGAAATCATATCTAAAAGATAGAAGATGCTTAATCACTGAGCCATGATTTCAAATATTTAACTGGGCAAATCCTACCTGCTTTATCTAATCTATCTCTAAACTTATATGAATGAGATGAAATAAATTGCTGAACATTCAAAAGTCAAATAATAAATAATGGCAACTATGAATGACATCTATTAACTACAGAAATCCTTGTATGAAACGATTTAATGAATTATGAGCCATTGACCATTATAGACTTTCAGCCTTAACAGTTCTTTCCTTTGTTAAAGCAGGTGATTAAAACAGCCTACCTCAAGTATGACAAAAGTCATAGCGTAAGAGTAATAGTGATGTTTGTATCTTCATGCTTCATTAAAGAACCAAAGAAAGTGCTCCCAGTTTCCCAAGTCAACAAAGCACATTCGATTACACATTTTTTCCTGGTCATACTTTGCCTTTTAATAGCACTTTTCACCCACAGCACAAGCATTTTTGCATTATTTTCTCCTTTACCCTCAATATCCTTGTGAGGTAGTGAAGGGAGGGAGCAAGGATCTTTTTCTATTTTGCAGATGAGAACACTCAACGTGAATTTCAGATCAATGGTTCTCAACCATGGCAGCATTGAAATCATCAGAAAGTTTTTAAAAATCCTTGTAGTCGGCTCGGTGCCCATAGCTCAGTGAGTAGGGCGCTAGCCACATACACCGAGGCTAGTGGGTTGGAGCCCGGCTCGGGCCTGCTAAACAACAACAACTGCAACAAAAAAAACAGCTGGCCATTGTGGCAGGCGCCTATAGTCCTAGCTACTTAGGAGGCTGAGGCAAGAGAATTGCTTGAGCCCAAGAGTTTGAGGTTGCTGTGAGCTGTGACGCCACGGCACTCTACCGAGGGCAACACAGTGAGACTCTGTCTCAAAAAAAAAAATCCTTATAGTCAGGTCATATCCCAGGTCATACCAGAATCTTTGCCCAAGCATCCATATTATTTGTAGCACTCCAAAGTGACTCCAAAGCACAGCCAAGGTTGAGAACTGGTTTAGATGATTTTTACTCAATCTTCGGTTGCAACTTTCTTCTACCTAAATGCTCCTTCAGCACCAACAAAAAAGAGATTCCATTTCCTTGAACACTGCAGCAGTTTAATATTCTGTAGAGCTTTTGGTCTCTAGTAACAAATTTATTTATCAGCTCATAATGAAGGCTTTTCATTATCAGATGTTTATGCTAACTATGAACCCCCATCTTATAGAATTTGCAAATGGGACATTAGGGAATTTAAATCTCTGCAAGAATGGCTTGTTAAATTGTTAGGCAATTTTGAGTATTTGATTCTAGGTCGAATACGCAATAACCATGTAGCCATGTGTTTTGACTTCAGCACCTTCAAAACTTGTTGCAAATGAATGTTTACTAACAAGATCAAAGAGAAGTTTTAAATAAAGCTCTCAGCAAAAGCTCTTAAAATTGGCCACAACCTGAAAAAGAAATAAGTACTTAAAAAACTTTACCCCTTCTAATTAGTCCATCTTCATCCTGAACCACTTCTCTTCTTTAATCAAATTTTAAGTTTTGCCAAATCGAATTGTTCTGCACCAAGAAAAATCAATTTCTATTCCAGCTACATTCTCTAATACATTTAACATATTAATTTCACTCTGTACAAGGTTTCTTCTTGACATGGATATCAAAAAGAATCTTTAAAAGATTTCACCTTTTCAAGCAACATATCAAATACACAATAAATACTTGTTAAGTCGCAACAATAAATCTTTGTTCTATGGCTGAAATCTCCTGCATCCTATGAGTATTGACAATCTGAACTCTCAGGAAGCAACCCAAGAACCCCAGCCAGCTGCTTACTGTCCCTAATTTTATTAGGTTGAAAACAAAATATACATATAGCAATAACCCAAAAAGTACAAATATTTCACTTGCCCTCATCAATTTTTATGTATCTAAAACCATACAATTTATACTTTCATACAGAAAGATATTTGTTTCTCTTCTAACAAAAGAAAATCTCAGCTCGTGTGTGTTTAATTATTAGTTCAAAAGTTATAGTGAAGAGAAATAAGATTTATAAGTTAAAATAGGAATTAATGTTAAACTCTTCCACAATGAAACCTTCAAAACATTGCCAACCTGCAAGTTTTCAGCACAAGGTGTTATTATTTCAAGTCCCATGGGGGCAATTATCTATAATGAGATTAAGAATATTCTTAACCTGTTTCAGGTGGGTAAGTAAACATTTTCTTTATAGCCCCAAAAAAGAGTTTGAGGCTTAGATTGTTGCATGATGTAAACAGTGTGAAATTAAATTTTTTTCTGATAGTATTTACAGTAGTATAAAGTTATAAAATAAAAGGATCATTAGTCACTTGTTTTTCTAGAGTTTATAACTGGAAGCTTTCATAGTTGAGGCCTAAAAGAGTAAATGGCAAGATTCTTTGTTACGAGATACTTTCTTAGAAGGCCAAAAAATAAAATCAGATACCAAAAATGATGCACATTATTATGTTTAGATCATCCTTACCGACATAGGTATAATTAGAAATAGATTTGCCTTCCTTCAATCTTTAGCGAAGAGATTGAGAAATCTTTACTATAATTTTGAGTGTAAAAAAACCAAGACAAAAAAAGCGCAAAAGACTGTAATAGCCATGGGAACTGTAAGCCAAAAAATAATACAAAATGAGCCAATAGAACACATCTCTTAAAATCTTCTTCTTCGTAAGTTACCCAACTGTCCCCAAAAGTTATTCTGATTTTGTACCATGTAGTGGTTTTTAAGAGATTGAACTAAAACAAAGCAACCTCTTTGTCCATTTTTTTTTTTACAGTTTTTTTTAACACACATATTGTATATACAACTTTTAAAATAGCTGCACAATTTTATATCTCGCTTTTAGAGAAGTGCAGTCCAGGCAGACCATGCTTCTCAATATATTAAAAATATTAAATAAAACCCAACCAGTTTCATACTTTTCTAATAGTCAAGCTGGCTGGAAACAAAGGACTGGAGAAAGAACAGGCAGTTGTAAGATGGGACCAATCTTTCTTCACAAACATACCACTTAAAAATCTTGCTATTTCTTTATCTTACCCCTTTTACAGCATCTCTAAAATCTCACTTTTAAAGTTGGAAATAACACATTGCTAACTTAGAGACAAAATCTGTTGCAACATGCATATGTCAACTGCCCACTCAACCAACTGCAACCCTGAGGATTTTTCTGGCCCAGCAGAAAGAGGAAACACTAAGATGATCTGCTGTAGAGTTGCTTCTCCAGTTTACAATTTCATGTGTTTTTCAGGATGTTTCTTGGACATGCACGTATGACACTGTCACTTCATGGTTCTACTTTCCATAAGAAGATCTCTCTTCCATTCTGTCTTTCATCCCAAGAAAGCCACTGTCATCCATCCAAAGGTTTTCCAAGGTAAACCAAAGTCACTTCTGTATTGCCATATACAGCAGAAACTGCTGGATATAAGCAGACCTTTGGAAGTCCTCTAAAGGCAACCCCCAGGAATTCATATCCACGTTCAAAAGCTAAAGTCTTATCTTCCATGTCCAAGATGACTCGAATTCTTTCTCCTATCTGCAAACAGACATCAAAAGGTTAAAAGAAAATCCACTAAGGGCATATCTAGAAGAAACATGATACAAATCAAGAAGTTGGAAATACTATTAAGAATATGTATCCTAAAAGTTACCTAGAAAATCAGAAGGGAACTTCCTAATCAGGGAGAAATATCTATAAGGAAGAAAATACATCAACTCATTATAATGCTTATGCTTATTTTGATAGTTTTTTTAAAAGACTGACATGGAGTCTACATTTAATTACTAACAATTTAATAAATTAACAATTTAAATAGAGCATTATTCAGTTGTAAAAAGAAATGAAATTTTGCGGCTGGGTGCGGTGGCTCACGCCTGTAACCGTAGCACTCTGGGAGCCCAAGCCGGGTGGATTGCCTGAGCTCACAGGTTTAAGACCAGCCTGAGCAAGAGAGAGACCCCGTTTCTAAAAATAGCCAGGTGTTGTGGCAGGCGCCTGTAGTCCCAGCTACTTGGGAGGCTGAGATAAGAGAATCACTTGAGTCCAAGAGTCTGAGGTTGCTGTGAGCTGTGACAACATAGCACTCTACTAAGGGGGACAAAACAAGACTCTATCTCAGAAAAAAAAGAAAGAAATGAAATTTTGGTATGTGCTATAACATGGGTGGACCTTAAAAATATTATGCTAAATAAAGTAAGCCAGACACAAAAAAATATATAGTATGATTTATGTGAGGTACCTAGAATAGTAGAATAAAGGTTACCAGGGGCAGAGAATAAGAGAAGTGGGTAGTTATTGTTGAATGTGTACAATGTTTACATTGAGGATGAGAAAAAGTTTTGGGTATAGATAGTGGTGATAGTGACAAAACATTGTGAATGTGTAATATTTCATGCCTCTTAGTTGTGTACTTACAATGGGTAAAATAATAAATGTATTATGCATGCATGTTTTACCACAATAAAAAACAGTTACAGTAATAAAACACGTAGTTTTAAAGTTCACAAAGCAGTTAGGTTGGACAAAATTCATCCTAGCAAAAATGCTGAATATATACAGCAAAATACAGTATATACTACCTGCACACACACACACAGACATACACATGGAGGCAGACAGTCCTAACATTTGTAATCAAAAGTCAAAATTTAATACTGACTATGACAACCCCTGCTGTTGTCATTTACTTTCCTTCACTATATTTCCTATCACCAATAACTGCCAACACATCTGTTTGTTCCCTCTCCTTGCTCAACTCATTTTATGGACCCCAAACCCTCCAAATCATCACTACCACCACTGTTACTAACAAAGCATGAACAGCAACAAAACAGAAGCTAATATTTTGTTGGATATTTGTTTTCTGTTTTACTGAAACAAATTATTATTTATTATTCCATTTAATGTTCAAATAAATCCTAGGAATTATCCCTATTTACAGAAGATGAAACTAAGTTAGAACTACTCCTGGTGAAATCTGCAAAGTTTGTTTCACCTCTGAGCATATGGCATTTTTTGTTTTTCTTGAGACAGAGCCTCAAGCTCTTGCCCTGGGGTAGAGTGCTGTGGCATCACAACTCACAGCAACCTCCAACTCCTGGGCTCAAGCGATTCTCCCGCCTCCGCCTCCCAAGTAGCTAGGACTACAGGTGCCCAACACAACGCCCGGCTATTTCTTGATTGCAGGCTTCATTGTTGTTTGGCAGGCCCAGGCTGGATTCAAACCCGCCAGCTCAGGTGTATGTGGCTGGCGCCTTAGCTGCTTGAGCCACAGGTGCGGAGTCAAGCATATGGCATAATAAAAGCAAAGGAAGCAAAAAGGAGAAATCTTACTAGCTTTATGTGTCAGAGGGCAAAAAGCTGGAGATGACAGAGCAACTAGAAACTTAGAAGAAGAACTCCAGAAGCGACAGAAAGGATAAGTCCCAAAACCTGAGAATAAACTCTGTCCAAATCGTTATGTAACCACTGCAGTACAAAAGCACAGGGGAAACCAGGCCGAAAAAGAAGCAGATGTGAAAAACTGAACAAAGACATTAGCTGATGCACTCCACAGGGGTGACAGAGGTTACAGGTTGAGTCCAGGGAAGTTAACTGCCTACCAGAACAAGATAATCTACACTCTTCAGAATAGTGTCGTTTCTAGAGAAACACAACAGTCCAGAGTTGCTACTATATATTATCTACCTGTCTCTAGTTTTCATTAAAAAAAAAAAAAAAAAAAAAAACTACTACATGTGAAAAGAAGTAGGAAGTGTGATTCATACTCAAGGGAAAAAAAGCAGTAAACAGAAACTGACTCCAAGTGGACCTAGACATTGGATTTGGCAAAGAATCCCAAACTGTTATTATAAATATGTCCAAAGAATTAAAGAAAAATACAGTATTTATGAGTGAATAAATAGAGCATCTTCAAAGAGAAAAGGACACTATAAGAAAGAATCAAGTGAAAAAAAAAAAAAAGAAAGAAAGAATCAAGTGAAAATCCCAGAGTTGAAGAGTACAGTTAAGAAAAATTCAGTAGCTCACCTCAATAGCACAGTTCACAGCAGAACAATCTACAAACTTAAAGATACAGCAATCGAAACTATCTAATCCAAGGAACAGAGAGAAACAGGTTGGAAAAAACAAACAAAACATAGCTTCAAAGGCACAGAGACAAGGACAGTATCAAGCAGTCCAACAACTACATTAAATGTAAATGGACTAAACACTCAAAAGGCAGAAACTGTAAGACAAGGTTAGATAAAAAAGCAAGACCCAACTACATGCTGTCTGGTAGACCCATTTGAAATACAAAGACTGACTGAAAATAGGCTAGGTGCCTGTAGCTCAGTGGTTAGGGCGTCCGCCACATATACAGAGCTCAGCCCAGCTAGAGCCCTGCTAAACAACAATGACAACTGCAACCAAAAAATAGCTGGATGTTGTGGTGGGCGCCTGTTGTCCTAGTTACTTGGGAGGTTGAGACAATGGAATCGCTTAAGTTTGAGGTTGCTTTGAGCTATAACACCACGGCCCTCTCACGGCACTCTACTGAGGGCAACATAGTAAGACTCCATCTCAAACAAAAAAAACAAAAACAAACAAACAAAAAAGACTGACTGAAAATAAAAGGATATAATAAAAGGTACTTTGCAATAGTAAGTGAGCATAAGAAAACTGGCTATATTAATCAGAAAAAACAGACTTGAAGACAAGGAATATTAACAGAGTTAAAGAAGGTCATTTCATAATGATAAAAGAATTAATCAGGCAGAAATACCCAACTATTAGAAATATATGACACTCCCAGATATATAAAGCTAAAACTGAGAGAACAAAAAGAAGAAACAAATTAGCAAATGCAGTTGGAGATTTCAATACTCCTCTCAGTAAATGACAGAATGAGTAGAAAGAAAAATCAGTAACAAGGAAGAAAACCCGAACGAACGCTATCAACCAACTTGAGCTGTCATTTACACAAAAATTCATTCAACAAAATATACATTCTTTTCAAGCACACATGGAACACTCATCATGGAAGACAGTGGGAATAAAATAAGTCTTTTTTTTTTCTTTTAGAGACAGAGTCTCACTTTGTTGCCCTTGGTAGAGTGCCATGGCGTCACAGATCACAGCAACCTCCAGTTCCTGGGCTTAGGCGATTCTCTTGCCTCAGCCTCCTTAGTAGCTGGGACTACAGGCGCCCACCACAACACCTGGCTATTTTTTGTTGTTGTTGCAGTTTGGCCGGGGCCTGATTGGAACCCGCCACCCTCCATATATGGGGCTGGCGCCCACTCACTGAGCCACAGGCACCACCTAAAATAAGTCTTAATAAATTTAAAAGGACTAAAACTCACAGCTGGGTAAAGTGGCTCACACCTGTAATCACAGCACCCTGGGAGACAGAGGTGGTGCATCACTTAAGCTCAGGAGTTCCAGACCAGCCTAAGCAAGTGTGAGACACATCTTTATCAAATATAGAAAAACCAGCCAGGCATCGTGGTGGGTGCCAATAGTTCCAGCTACTTGGGATTACCAGGGAGGCTGAAACAGCAGGACTGCTTGAGCCCAAGAGTGTGTGGTTGCTGTGAGCTATGATGACACCACAGCACTCTACCCAGCACAATAGAGTTAAGACTCTGTCTCAAAAAAATAAATAAAAACAAAAAAGTAAAAGGACTGAAATTCAGAAAATGTTCTCTGAAAAATGAAGACTTAAGGATTTCACCACAAAATCGTCATAAGTAGTAAAAGAACTTTGTCTTCAGTGATTATTAAGACCAGATACCCTTCTTCTCAGGGTATTTAGAGAGCCTAAAAGGACAATGAGGAAAGGATTCTATGAAAGAAAATCCTTCCAGATTTTATACCTCAAGAAATGGGATATACTTTTAGTTATTCCACTTGAGTATGTCTGACTTGAGGTCATTACGGGGGCTAGAGCTTTCAAGTCACATATGGCTCCAAAATATGCAATCCATAGTTCCTTAAGAATTCCAACTTCTTAACAGATTATTGTGTATTATTTCTTATCAGATTATCACACTCTGCCAAGTCTATGGTAATAATACGGCTTTTATAAATAGGAATTATATCACAGCTTTTGTGGCTGTCAAAAAAAAAAAAACAAATAGGAAGTACAATTTTGACTCTGGAATCAAATGAATATAGCTTAAGATTAAGATGAAAAGAATTAAAAATGCAGCAATTTCGCTGAACTTGCCTATCTCTACAGAAATCATTGATGCTGGGCCGGGTACGGTGGCTCACACGTGTAATCCTAGCACTCTTGGAGGCCCAGGCAGGTCTGAGTTCAAATGAGTTCAAGATCAGCCTGAGTCAAAGCAAGACCCTGTCTCTAAAAATAGCCGAGCCTAAATGGCCGGGCGTTGTGGTGGGCGCCGCTTGGGAGGCGGAGGCAGGAGACTCGCTTGAGCCCAGGAATTGGAGGTTGCTGTGAGCTGTGATGCCACGGCACTCTGTCCAGGGTGACAGCTTGAGGCTCTGTCTCAAAATAAATAAATAAATAAATAAATAAATAAATAAATAAATAAATAAATAAATAAATAAATAAAATAAAAATAAAAATAGCCGAGCCTTGTGGCGGGCACTTGTAGTCCCACCTACTCGGGAGGAGAGGCTGAAGCAAGAGAATTGTTTGAGCCCAAGAGTTTGAGGCTCTACCAAAGGTGACAAAGTGAGATTCTGTCTCAAAAAAAAAAAAAAAAGAAATCACTGATGCTTCCAGGGACTTTGAATCCACAAACAGGTTAATTCAGCATCAGAGGGTGAGCATGTGCAAGCATATATAGGTGTATTTATGTTGGGGTTAGGTGCCAAGAAAAAGATTCGAATGTACCACAGCATAGGAGAGATTTCTAGATTCTAGAGCATGAGTTGGCAAATTACAGCCCCTGGACCAAATGTGTCCTGGAGCCCATAAATAAGATCTTATTGGAAGCCAGACATGTTCATTCATTTACATATTATCTATGACTGCTTTTGTGCTATAACGAGAATTTAAAGTTGTGACAGAGACCATATGGACTGCAAAGCCTAAAATATTCACTAACTGGCCCTGTATAGAAAAAGTTTGCTAACCCTTGATTTAGAGCGAAGATGGGCTGCTTGCTCAGAGTCAAATATGTATTAGGAAACAAATACTGAGACACATCACTTATACCACTTATTTTAAAATTACCAAAAGAAACATAGAAAACTGCTATATAAAAATTTATAAATTTAAGGCATGATTTAACAAAGGCCCACACCTAAGAAAATAACCAGTTTCTCACCTGGTATTTTGGTGCATTGTTGCATTGTGGAAAACTGCCATTGACTTCCCCATTATGTAGTAGATTATTGTCCACTAGATTCCAGCCCCAGCTCTGGTCATCACTGCCCAGCAATGCCACATAACCTTGGCATTGCATGGGGGCCCGTTTTGTGGCTATTCCAATCACCGCCACAGTGCCCAGAGGGCCCTCCCACCATACTTCCCATGCATGGCGGCCCTCACTAAAACCAATCTTGGTCCTTGCACCATCAGTGCTCTGAGCAATGGGATTTCGATGTAAAGTAAAGCCATTCTTCTTAATGTATACATTCCTGGAGCAGTCATTAGTGCTGAAGGCATGTTGGAAAGCACGTACCTAAAAAGATGAGAAATAGACCAAAGAAAAAGAAATTTGATTTTGCTTAAATACTAAAAAGTAACCAAACTTCAGGTTATATGCTTTTAAATAATGAAGTTATATATTTTTAAATAACACAACTCTTTCCAAATAATAGCTACATTTTGAGATGCCATACTAACTTAATTATATAACATTAAAGAATCAATGCCAATTATTTCTAGACCAAAATCCTAAATTGTAGTATAATTTTTCCAAATAGATTTCTTAAAACATCAAAATATATAAGATTCAATCAAAGGAGCAGGATTCTAAAAATAAAAAATCAAAGAACTAAATGTAAGTACCCTTAGAGATTATACTGAAATGTTTGTAGATAAAATAATAATATCTGAGAATTGCTTTGAAATATCCAGGTGTGGAGTAGGAGAGTGTGTGATGTAAATATGAAACTAGTCTGGCAATGAATAAGCATTGGTAAAGCTAGGCGATGGGTATAGGGAAGTTTATCAAACTATTTTCTCTACTTTTGTTTACATTTGATATTTTATATCAAAAAGAGATGCACAGTTTTTATACTGGCAATGCTGTCATCAAAAATACTTATATTTTAAGGCCAGGTACGGTAGCTCACACCTGTAATCTTAGCACTCTAGGAGGATGAGGCGGGTGGATTGCTTGAGCTTATGAGTTCGAGACCAGCCTGCACCAAACTAAGACCCTGTCTCTAAAAACAGCCAGGCATTGTGATGGATGCCTGCAGTGAGGCAAGAGAATCACTTGAGCCCAAGAGTTTGAGGTTGCTGTGAGCTATGACACCACAGCACTCTACCGAGGGCAACAAAGTGAAAAAATAATAATTCTATTTTATGTAAAATAGAGATCTTAATCACAGGAGCTCTAAGTTAATGAAAAACTTTAGTAACCACAAACTACCATAGATCCTCAGCATACTTGCTTGGTACTTACTCATACACTAAAACATTGCCATTCTCATTTTACCAATCAAATAATCCCCTAGATAGCACCTAAATTCAACCACTAGAATTTATAGGGATAGTGATTAAGCGCAGTTACCAGTAAGACAAGTTAGTTGACTCTTCAGTAAATGTAAGTTTTTTTAAGTTTCTGAAATAAAGACAATATGAAAATAGCTTTTCTGTACAATTTCTCATATTTTAATAAAAATTTTGATTTTTTTAAATCTCCATTTTATTCAAACTAACCCAAACAGTAGAAGACTGGGACTTTAGTAAACCTGAGAAATCAACTTCAGCATCTTAGAATGTGAGCATTAGAAAGGCCCTTAAGGCTCGGCGCCTGTGGCTCAACGGGCTAGGGCACCAGCCACGTACACCTGAGCTGGCGGGTTCGAATCCAGCCCGGGCCACCAAACAACAATGACGGCTATAACCAAAACATGGCCGGGCGTTGTGGCGGGCGCCTGTAGTCCCAGCTGCTTGGGAGGCGGAGGCAGGAGACTCGCTTGAGCCCAGGAATTGGAGGTTGCTGTGAGCTGTGATGCCACAGCACTCTATCCAGGGTGACAGCTTAAGGCTCTGTCTCAAAAAAAAAAAAAAAAAAAAAAAATAGAAAGGCCCTTAAAGGTGCCCTAGTCCAACTCAGGGCATCAATAGCTAGTTAGAGCAGGAACCCCAAAGAGAAGGCAGGTATCCAGCTCCTCTGTCATCTGTTCATTTACCATGAGTTAGTACTTTAATATTTCATCGTTGAACTATAGGGCACAGATATTTTTTTAAGCCCTGTTTTGAGTATCCCATGTATTCATAAGGAAGCTATAAGTAGTCTTAATGTTTTCCCTATTACCAGTTTTTGGGGTTTTTTTGAGACAGAGTCTCACACTGTCACCCTTGGTAGAGGGCCATGGTGTCACTGCTCATAGCAACCTCAAACTCTTGAGCTCAAGTGATTCTCTTGCCTCAGTCTCCCAAGTAACTGGGACTACAGGCACCCAGCTGTTTTAGAGATGGGGTCTCTCCCTTGCTCAGGCTGGTCTTGAACTCATGAGCTCAAGCAATCTACCTGCCTGGGCCTTCCAGAATGCTAGGATTGTTATCTGTTACTATTATAACACATTTTAAAGTACGGAGAAGAATATAAGGCTAAACGGGGAAGGGCCAGGCCCAGACATAGTAGCTCATGCCTATAATCTCAGCACTCTGGAAGGCTGAGACCAAAGAATTGCTTGAGGTCAGGAGTTCAAGACCAGTCTGGGCAACATAGAGACTGTCTTTACCAAAAAAAAAAAAAAGCCAGGCATGTTAGCATGCGCCTGTAGTCCTAGCTACTTGGGAGGCTACTATTCTTAACCAGGGCCATTCAATCTCCCTCATTTCTCTCTCCTGAATGCCTATCCATTCACCACTGTCTATACCACTCAACACTCAATTTTGTAGACCATTTTTTTTCTTTTTTTTTTTTTGAGACAGTCTCATTCTGTTGCCCCAGATAGAGTGCAATGGCATCACAGCTCACAGCAACTTCAAACCCTTGGGCTTGAGCAATCCTCTTACCTCAGCCTCTCAAGTAGCTGGAACTATAGGCATGCTTTGATGCCAACTAGTTTTTCTAATTTTTTTTTTTGTTTGTTTTTTGAGACATCGAGTCTCAAGCTGTTGCCCTGGGTAGAATGCTGTAGTGTCATAGCTCACAGCAACCTCAAACTCTTGGGCTCAAGTGATCCTCTTCCTTCAGTTTTTTTTTTTCTCTATTTTAGTAGAGACGGGGTCTCGCTTTTGCTCAGGCTGATCGCAAACTCGTGAGCTCAAGCTATCCACCTGCCTTGGCCTCCCAGAGTGCTAGGATAACAGGCGTGAGGCACCACGCTTGGCCAGGTTTTCTATTTTTTTTTTTTTTTTTTTGAGACAGAGCCTCAAGCTGTCACCTTGGGTAGAGTGCCGTGGCATCACAGCTCACGGCAACCTCCAACTCCTAGGCTCAAGCGAGTCTCCTGCCTCTGCCTCCCAAGTAGCTGGGACTACAGGCGCCTGCCCCAACACCCTAAAACACCTATTTTTTGGTTGCAGCCTTCATTGTTTGGCAGGCCCCGGGGTGGATTCGAACCCGCCAGCTCAGGTGTATGTCGCTGGCGCCTTAGCCACTTGAGCTGCAGGTGCCGAGCCCAGTTTATCTATTTTTTGTAGAGACAGGGTCTCACTCTTGGTCAGGCTGGTCTCAAACTCCTGAGCTCAAGCAATCTACCCACCTTAGCCTCCCAGTGTAGATCTTATTTTCGTTTGTTTGTTTGTTTTTGGTAGTTTTTGGCTGGGGCTGGGTTTGAACCCGCCACCTCTGGTAGATGGGGCTGGCGCCTTACTCCTTGAGCCACAGGCACTGCTCTGTAGATCTTATTTTCTTTCTTTCTTTTTTTTTTTGGCCGTTTGAACCCACCACCTCCACACCTCCAGCATTTGGAGCTGGTGCCCTACCCCTTTGAGCCACAGGCGCCACCTTATTTTTCATTTTTATTTCTTTGCTTTGTTGTTGTTGTTGAAACAGAGTCCCACCCTATGCCCTGAGCAGAGTGCAATGGCATCATAGCTCACTACAACCTTAGACTCCGGCTGTGGGCATCCTGCTGCCTCAGCCTACGGAAGCCACTACGATTACAGGCACTTGCCACAGTACCCGGCTGGGTTTTTCCATTTGTTTAGGAGTCAGGGTCTCATTCTCGCTCAGGCAAGTCTCGAACTCCTGAGCTCGAGCAATTCTCCCTCCTCAGCCTTCCACAGCGCTGGGATTATAGGTGTGAGCCTCTATACCCAGAAGATCTTATTTTCTGATACATCTCTAACCATTTGATTCCAGTAAAATAAATAAATAAAAACCCACCTCATTATCTAAATTGACCAAACCTACATAGAAAATACAGAGGACAGAAGAGCATGTTAAGCAACACCATGGGAATGAAATCAGTAAAATCTAGGCAGAGGGTAACAATCTGCTTTCTTTAACACATAAATTACAGGAGTAGGAGATGGGGGAGATGGCAAGAAGTGAATATGCAGAGTAAAATAGCCTTAAGAAACATGAACATGGTAAACTTATATAGATCTTGATTAAATAAATTATACATTAAAAAGGTAACATTTGATATTTATAAGACAATTGGCAATGTGAACACTGCATTTTTATATTAAGGAATTATTAATTTACTTTTAGATGTGATAATATTGTGATTATGTTAAATGTCCTTATTTTTATGGATACTGAAAAATAAAGGTGAAATGGTAAAATAAATACCAAATTAATAACAATAATAAAATCCATAGTTTCTACCTCCTGATCTCATGCATAACCTAAATTTTTATGTTATAGCCAACAGTGCTAAGATATAGCTTAGGATCTCAGTCTGAAATTTAAAGAACTATAGTTAGATGCCAAGTATGACTAGAATAATCAATGCTACCTGATAGCATGTAAAACATAAACTTTTACAAGAATGCTCCTAAATGGACTGACCAACTCCACTCTCCAGGTTTATGCTATCCCAAACCTGTTCCCATCCTCCTCTATTATGCAGGCTCCCTGGAAGTTCTATTTGATTCCTTGGTCCCCTCATTTCACTCACCCAGTCAGCTGTCCATATATATATATATATATATAAAGATTCGTTCTCTACAACAGCACTCCCAGCCATCCCCTTGTCTTCTTTATACACCTGTTCAGTTCCTAGGACTCACTAAAACCTGCCCTCTCCAAATTCATCTAATGGTCTATTCTTTTTAAAGCACAGCTTTTATCACTTCCCTATTCCAACTTCCAAAGCCAAAACTATATATTGAAGACTGTACTTCAAGGCCCTCACTGATCTATCTAGTTCTAATGTAACTTTTATAATCATATTTCCTACTTCTGCTCATTTAATCTAACTAAACTATTTTATGTCTTTAGCTTAGACCTCTCCTATAAGTTCCAATCTGTAACAGTTGCCTACCTGAAATCTCTCAAATGTCTCATAAACACTGTAAATTCCAACCTACCCAAACTGAACTCATTGCCATTCCTCCAAAATCTAGCTCAAGTAACCTCTGTATAAAGTGAGCTCAATACCTAGGGTCATACTTAGCAGCTCCTTCTTCCTCACCTATTTCAAACTGTCAAGTTCTATAGATTTTACTTCCTCAATTTCTCTCCGCATTCTCCACTATCTACTTCCTAATGATCTATCATATTTCTAAGGCCCCCTCCAACCTGTTCTCCATGCTGAAGTAAAAAATAATCTCTTAAAAATGCAAAATAAGTATTATCACCAATCCCCACACCCTTAAATCCGTCTTGTTTACAATTTAAAATAGCGTCTCTATAGTTTGGTGGCCCCAGTCCATTTTATTTCACACGGGCATGACCTTTCCTCTCTGTGCTCCAGCCACACGGACATATTTTCTGTCCCTCATACTCTCACAGTTCCCTCATGGAAGGCTGTTCTCTCTTCCCTTGGCCTATTTATCCTATCCTTCCAGTCTCAGTTCATGCATCATTTTCACTGAGAAAGCCTTCCCTGACCACCCTACTGAGGTCAAATCCCCCATTAATGACACTCAGAGGACCAAATGTCTTTTTCATAGTACTAAACTAGATGTAGTTTTATATCTGTGTGATTATTTAATTAATAGCCACTTCCCCCACTAGAATATAAGCTCCATAAGACATGGCATCCCTGGGAGTTCATGTCTGTTTTACTTGACATTGCATCTGCAAAACTGAGCCTTGTCTCTGACACTCATATTGTTTTTGAATAAAAATGTATGTTGTATAAACCTTTTGCTTCTGTTCAGAGTACTTCCTTTTCCTAAAATATTTAAATCCTCTTCATCTTAAAATTCGGCTCTAATACAACCTTAACCTCAAACCTTCCTCAATAATCCACTCAACTTACAAATTTCCCTCTTCACTGAACTTCTAGTATACTTTATGTCTCTAACAGTAAGAAGAAAATTCTACCATGCATTACAATTATGTCTATATAATTTTTCTCCTCTACTAGATTGAGGACTTACCTACAAGACTATCTGATGCCTTTTGAATTAATCTTTTATCCTAGAGATAGTCAAGAAAAGTCACGCAACATCTATGATGAACATGACTAGTACCAGTCTACAATACCCATAGTGCACACAGTAGAAAAGCAAAGTATTAAAAACTTAAGAAACCTAAAATATCTCCAGAAGAATACAAAAGTAAGAGGAACACAGGTTGCCTCCATGCAGAATGGTAGCTGAGGGAAAAGGGCAAAAGGGAGACATTTTCCTTGATATAATTTTGCTTCTATTGAAGCTTGACTCACATGGACACACTATCTATTACATATCATATACGAATCTTGAATTGTGAACATTTCAATTACAAAAAATTCTTAGTTTAAAATAATTAAAAATAAAACTGTATAAAAAATAAAAACGCAATAAAACTTATGAAACCTACACATTTATCAGGCAAATGAAGATAAAATTGCAATCTTCTGCACCATTTATATAAATTACAACTAGTATCCACTAAGCATCTACCATGCACAAATAGTCCTAGTAAATTATTATTATTTCACTAAATAGAAAAACCTGATAGTTGACATACTTAATATCAATGTTCCTCATCTTATTAAATTGAAACTTTTATTATAAAGTTTACATCTATTCCACATTAAAAAAAAATTTTTACTTGACACTTCTCACCTTGTTGATCATGTAATATTTGCCCTTTGAAAGTTACTAATGTATTTTTTGTTTACTATACTCCAATCAGACCTCATCTTCTCTTATACATGCTTTTGGCCACTGCTACACTGAATAGCTGTCAGCTATCCAACTGAACCCAAGCCCAAGGCCCTTTGTTTAGATGGCCTGGAGAATCCTTGCAACCCTACCACAACCGTTACTTGACATTTTAATTTTATATATGAAGGTGGCAGAAATATGCACCAAAATCCAGAAGCATAAAAGGAAGCAGCAAAACTGGAATCAGTACAAGAGAGGACAAACAGAAAAGACACACATCAAGGTAGAACTATGAAAAAGTTACCAAGAACTACACTGTAGGACAAAGTAATATTGCGACAGTTGAGTGGTCTGACGGGAGGATTTTATATAAAAGCATGTATCGTTAGAGTCAGCAGGATACCCAGAACCACACTCACTTGTAATCCTGAAATACAGTGTAGGAAACTACGGAGAAATTGGACAAAAATAAAGAGAAAGTGGTTATAAATCAGAGCTTGGAAAACGTGAGATGTGTGAAAGCAGAGATCTTAGCAACTGATCTAAATCCGCCGAGATAATCTAATGTCTATTTGGAGGCCAGGGGAAAAAATAGGATGAACGCATTAAAAGGTAGAATAATGGTGGTCTGTCAAGGGGAGAGACTGTCAAAAACAGAACGGGTGATGGAAACCAGTGATAGGAAACCATGCAGTCTTTTACAAAGTGGATCACGGAAGTGGAGTGGGTTAAGGAAACAGAACTTCAATCCAAAGAAAAGAGGATCTTTATGTTGGAGGGAGGTGAGAAAGGTATTGACGGGAACCGCGGAAAGGCGGGAGGGTGAGGCGAGGCGTTTGACTCAGCTTAGATGAAAGCACGGAGAACGGCGCGGAGGAACAGGACAGGGGGCAGCGACGTGGCTCAGGGCTCCCTCACCTTGGCCTTGTAGCTCGGCAAGTTGCAGAGGATGTCCGTGCGCAGAGCCTCTTCTGCCAGCCTACGGGCGCACAGGCTCCGCCACACCTCACTGTTCTCATCGCCGTGCAGGCAGCGATACCAGTGCTTGCACACCAGGGCACAGTTCCGCAGCTCGGACAGCTCCAGGTAGGAGAACACCAACTCCAGCACCCGGCTGGGCAGCCGGCCCCCGGCCCCCGCGGACCCAGAGCCCGCGCCCGCGCCCGCGCCGCCGCTGCTGCTACAGCCAGCGCCGCCCGAGGCTCCTCCAGCCCCCGGGGTCGGCGCCGCCATCACCTCACCAGCCGGCCCGAGGGCCGCCGCCGCCACCGCTTCCCCCCGTCTCTGCTCCAGAGGCCAAGCCTCGCCTTGAAAACGGAGCAGTTTGCTCACCGCCCCTTTCAGTGCCAACCGCCAGCGCCTCCACCACTCCCGCCCCTGCCCGGGGGCGTTCGCCGCGCGCCCCGCCTCACTGAGGGCAGACGCACCGGCCCCACCGGCGTCCTCCGCCCCTCCCCCGCGGCTCAGCGCGGGCGCCGGAGCCACTCCACTCGTCCGGCCTCTGCGCGGCGCGCCCGTGGCTCCGCCATGCGGGTTGAGGGCACGAAGCAAGGGCGCACGCCCAGCTCGCTCGCGTTTCCTCTCTGGCCCGGATGTGACTGTTTGGCTGAGGCGCCTCGCGCGTTACGCGTGATGGGATTGGGCGCCCGCGGGCTAGGTCATCACCAGGCGTCCAGGAGGGAAGCGGGAATCGCAGGTATGAGGCTGGCGCCGGTGGGTTTGGGGCTTCGCTCCAGTGCCTTTTCCTCTTTGTGGTTTAGTGGCCTCGCATCTATTTTTCTAAGCCCCTTCTTCTCTGAAGTTTTTTGTGCCAGTTAGGTCCTTGCTTCAGACTCAAAGTTGGCGCGTGAAACTCGCCTTTTTGCTAGTCAATTCCTAGTTCCTCTAATTTCGGCTTGAATTGGATCCTCCTTGTTTACCTTGGCCCGTCTTTTCTCGGTCAGGCCTTTTCATTCTTCCTAAGTGTACGCATCAGAACATCTATCCCGGTTGTGCATTCGGAAAGTAAGGTGACTACATTTTAACAAATACCTCATACTCCTCCCCTCCCCCAAAAAATGTTTGTATAATCTTAACGTGACTTTTGAGTGCCAATTAAGTGCTAAAATTTTTTCGGACAAAATGTGGTCTTTTCCAGATCCACCACTTTAATGAGCCAATTAAGTCAGTGTGTTTTAATACAGTTAAACATTCCAATAGGAAATGAAGTGGAGGTTGTAATTATATCTTGCAAGGGAAAGAATTTTAGCATTATTCGGTCATACTACCTGTTTCTAGGTGGCCCAGAAAGTTTTTTCTTAAGGAAAACTTAGTAAAAGAATAATAATAAAGTGTGACCCAGCTGATGGCTGCAGCCAGCACCAAAGCACAAAATCAGCTTTATTTTGTAGAATCTGTACAGGGTTGTCCAGTGGGAAGTAGCATAGACAATATGGGGAAATACCATAAATAAAAGACATAATTTTGATCTTACAGTAAAAAAAAAAAAAAAAAAGAATAATAATAATAACCACCACTTGAGCCACAGAAAGTCAGGCACTATGTCAGGCACTTTTGTCATTCTCAAAACATCTCTATAAGTAATTATCATAATGATTCACAAACTCCCTTAGTCAACTTTAGTGTCTTGCAACCTTTATATGTAGTAAGAACTCTTTTTTTTTTTTTTTTTTTTTTTCCTGACGTTGGGCGCAGTGGCTCACGCCTGTAATCCTAGCACTCTGGGAGTCCGAGGTAGGCGGATCTTCTGCTCTCAGAAGTTCGAGACCAGCCTGAGCAACACCTGTCTACTAAAAATAGAAAAATAGCCAAGTGTTGTGGTGGGTGCCTGTAGTCCCAGCTAATTACCTGGGAGGCTGAGGTAGGATAATTTCTTGAGCCCAAGAGTTTGAAGTTGCTGTGAACTGTGATACCACAGCACTCTACCGAGGGAGAAAGTGAAACTGTCTCTAAAATAAAATAGGCTTGGCGCCCGTAGCACAGTGGTTACGGCGCCAGCCACATACACAAAAGTTGGCGAACCCGCCGATGCCAGCTAACCAACAATGACAACTGCAACAAAAAATAGCCGGGCGTTGTGGCTGGCGCCTGTAATCCTAGCTACTTGGGAGGCTGAAGCCAGAGAATCGTTTGAACCCAAGAGTTTGAGGTTGCTGTGAGCTGTAACACCACGGCACTCTACCCAGGGCGACATAGTGAGACTCTTGTCTCAAAAATAATAATAATACTCTTTTTCTCTCTCCCTCTCTCCTGTGTGTATTGTCTCTCTCTCTCTCTCCCTCCCCCGCCCCTCCTTCTGTCTCTACCTTCTCTCTTCTCCTCTCTTCCCCGGTCTCTCTCTCTCTCTTCTCTCCTCCTTAATGCTGCTCTGCAGCATCCCCCGCCAAGACCTTTCATACAAAAACAAAAAAACAAAAAAATAATAATGATATAATCTTGGCGGTGCCCGTAGTTCAGTGGGTAGGGCACCAGCCACATAAAACAGTGCTGGCGCGTTCAAACCTGAGTCGGGCTAGCTAAACAACAAGACAACTGCAACAAAGGAATAGCTGGGCGTTGTGGTGGGCGCCTGTAGTCCCAGCTGCTTGGGAGGCTGAGGCAAGAGAATCGCTTAAACTCAAGAGTTTGAGGTCGCTGTGAGCTTTGACCCAACGGCACTCTACCAAGGGTGACATAATGAGACTCTCAAAAAAAAAAAAATCTTTCCTGAAGTTTCTGTTTGTGTATAACCCATTTCTTGGGCTCTAGTAAAACAAAAGATATGTTGATTGATTCTTACTTGCCAGTCCTTTCTTCCCAAATGTTTTTAGAGCCAAGCTAGTTCTTTTCATTCTTGCCAGTCAACAGCCCTTCAGTCATTTGGTTGCTTTCCAGCTTCTCTAAGACCAACTTTAGAAAACCCAAATCTGTGGAGAAAAGTTGACCTATACTGATTATAGCAATGGTGACCATCCCTCAAATTATGTTTGTTGAATATTAGACCATAGTTTGTCTGAAAAGACAGTTGTACTGCTTTTTAGTCTTCAAGGATAAGTGGAGTTGGCTCATCTGAGAAGGGTTGGTAAACAACCAGGCAGAATGAACAGCTTTAAAGGTACCAGTGTGTAAAGGACAGTGGAGGTGTGACTGGAGCAAAGTGTGGAGAGTAAAGATCATTCAGTTATTTAAAACTAAAAACTTTGGCCTTTGTCCTGTCTGTTACAGTGTAAGTGAGGTAAACCCTTTGAAGGACCCAATGAGATAATTCTGGTGCTAATCTAGTCCAGACATTGAGGTGATCTTCAGTGGCAGACTATTCCCCCAGGGGCCCAGGTAGACTTTCACAATAGGAAATGATTACCTGTATCAATCCCTCCTTTTCGTTATATAAATCTTTCACCTGCTAATCACCCTCCCCCAGCAAACCACTTTTCCATTTTCAGTCCTCATCCTGCCCTCTATTCAGTACTGCAAAGTGTGGCACTCCACCTTTTCTAAAGATGTTCTCAAAGAACCCCAACTTTGTCTTCTAAACAATGTTGCATGAAAAAAAAATACCCCACCTTTCCCTTACCCACTCCATGATCTCAGTGTGTGTTAGAAGGAAGGAATCTATTATGTAATTAAAGTAATTCACTGTAGGATGTGATTAATGGCTATGTTTGACCCTGTAGGCAACTACATAGGAAAAGAGAAGCTTGTTGACTTGACTTGAATGTGGGGATAGTTGCATTTACCTATTTCTGCTAGGCATTTCAGTCCCAGTAATAGAAAATCAAGAAACCTTGGCTTGCCAACTCATTTCTAAAGAATTGATTTTCCCCATTACCCTGTACCATACTAGTCTGAATCGTCTTAACTTTTTCATGGTGATCTTTGGGTGTGTTTCAGACCATGACAAATAATTTTATAGACAAAGTAAACAAATGATTTTGTAGGCTTTAGCTGAATAATTGATCAATACTCTGCATGATAAATGTTAATAGTCTAAAATTAATAGCCTCAGAGTGTATGGATTTATGGGGCTTTCCCAATTCTCATTTTCTTAACATTCTCAGTAATAGGTCTTTTAATTTTTCTGACTAGACAGGTGCCTGAGCACAGTGGCTCACACCTGTAATCCTAACACTTTGGGAGACTGAGGCGAAAGGATTGCTTGAGGCGGGGAGTTCAAGACCAGCTTAGGCAACATAGTGAGAGTTGTGGGGGGGGCGGGGGGGGAAAATTACCGGCGTGGCGCCCGTAGCTCTGTGGTTATGGCGCCGGCCACATGCACAAAGGCTGGCGAGTTCAAACCTGGCCCGGGCCAGCTAAATAACAATGGCAACTGCAACAAAATAAATAGCCGAGTATTATGGCTGGCACCTGTAGTCCCAGCTACTTGGGAGGCTGAGGTAAGAGAATCGCTTAAGCCCAGAGAACTCTCCTAAGGGTGACATAGTGAGACTCTGTCTCAAAAAAAAAAAAAAAAGTTACCCTGACCAGCCTAAGCAACACAGGGATGCCCCATTGCTACAAAACATCATCTGGGGTGGTGGTACATGCCTATATTCTCAGCTACTTGGGAGGCTAAAGCAGGATGCTCTCTGGGGCCAGGAGTTGGAAGTTGCAGTGAGCTATGATGACACCACTGGTCATCTATTAGCACCTAGGTGACAGAGCAAGACCTCGTCTTAGGAAAAAAAAAAGAAGAAGAAAAATTTGATCTCAGAAGAGCTAAGATACAGGATAAAAGAGAGAATGCTAAATAGTTAAAATGAATAAATAAAATTGATTCATCACAGCAAAATAAAAACTCTAACCAAACAAAGAAGTGATCAACACCAAGATTCATAACAGTTAAACAAAATTATATGTAACTTAAATTGCCTTTTTCATACCTAACTCAGATTTCATATTTTAAGTTAGGGTAGCATCTTTATTGCATAATAAGTCTGTATGAGAATTCCTAAACCTAAATATTAATAGTTTTTGTTTAAAATTTTAGTTTATCTGAAACTTTTGGCAAGAGTCTTTAAGATGTCAGAAAATTATTTAACTGCTGCTATTTCAGTACCTGTCAGCAAAAAATCAAACCACCAGAGCTCCCCGTCTGCCTCCCTCTGAGTCATTTCCTCTCCAAGCCTCTCCTTCAAATCTTATTTGCTTCAGTATCTAATTAGTTTCCTCTGTGTACTAATTGAGCGCTTCTGCTGAAATTAAAAAAATATTTTTGTCTTGTCATTTTTATGAAAATTGCTATATCTGATTTTGTAATTTTCTGTGACCTTGATTACTAATGGATCAGTGGTTTTTTGCAGCCTTACTAGTTATTTTGTTTGTCTGGAAGTGAGAGGAAATAAGCTTTGTACTGGGAATGGAAAATCTAAGCAGATTGTCAGAGTGTTTTAAATGACTTTTATAAGCAATATTAGGAAATGTGTCTCTATACCATTGAGATAAATTCAAATATCTGATAATAGCAAAGCAACTCTGGCAGTTATGCACTCAGTAAATTCTCTGGTTTATGAAATGAAAAAAATTAAATACATCCAGACAGAGTTGTTTGCATTTTTTTGTTTAAACCTTAGAGTTGTATAAATTGCCCTGATTTCCTTTTTTGCATTGACCTGTATTCAGGTAAGGCAAGGTAGTATTATTATGTGGCAATTATAGTCTATATATTCAGGATTCCTAAGGGATCAGCAATCTAAATTTTGCACATAAGTACTGTGTTATATGTGTATAAGTGCAGGTAGATGATAATATGATTGAATATACGTAAATACATTTAAAAGCAGTAATGACTTACCAGCTTTTAGTCATTTTCTGTACTTTCAAAGAAAATAAAACTGTGGAGTTGTCAGAAAAGGGTCTTCATTATTTAAAAATTCTATATCCCTTTATATCCCATGTACAAATCCTACGAGTGACTTTGGGAAAACTATTTAAAATTTCTGAGACTTGGTTTCATTATCTATAAAATGAAATAAGACCAACGAGAAGGATTGTTTTAAAAATAGATACTCTACTGATTAAGTATCTGGTGGTGGTAAGATCCAAAGGTCTATGTTTTTAACCAGTTTCCCAGGTGATTATTCATGTAATATAGATTCTAAATTCTAACGTACATCACAGTCACATTGCCAGGCCCCACCCTGAGAGATTCAGATTCAGTAAGTCTAGTGTGGTATCTCACAATTTATAATAATTCTTTTTTTTTTTTTTGAGACAGAGTTTCACTCAGTCACCCTGTGGTTGAGTGCCATGGCATTATAGCTCACAGCAACCTAGCAATCCTCTTGCCTCAGCCTCCTAAGTAGCTGGGACTATAGGCAAGGGGTTCAACACCTGGGTATTTTTTTTTTTTAAGAGATGAGGTCAGTCTCACTCTTGTGAAGGCTGGTCTATGAACTCCTGAGCTCAAGCAATCTACCCACTTCAGGCTCCCAAGTGCTAGGATTGCAGGCATGAGCCACTGTTCCCTGCTATCATTTATAATTCTAACAGATTCTTAGGTGATGCTGATGCTGCTAATCTGAAGATCCCACTTTGAGACCACTGGTGTAGTATATATGATGCCACTTTGACCAGCCTGATAGAAATAGAAAAAGTAATAATAGAAACATTTCTTGAGCATTCATTATGTACCAGGCACTATTACAGGTGCTTTACATATATTATCATTTAATCCTCTCAATGATCCTATAAAGTAGGTTTTATTATTATCCCCATTTTATAGAGAAGAAAAGTGAGTAAAGGAGAAGTTCAATAACTTACCCAAAGTCACCCTGCTAATACCATGCAGGAGGGTCTGGCTACAGAGCTTACTCTCTAAAACATTACAGGAAGTCCCTGTGTTAAAATAAGATAGGTTCTCTGGGTATGTTCTTACGTTGAATATGTATGTAAGTTGGAACAGGTACATGTACCTGTTTACATGTAATAACCTCCATTTATAAGTATGAGTTGTACATCAGATGTTTATAACTCAGGAACTGCCTATATTCAGATAGAATGTATGACCTGATATTTGGGAGGCTGAGGCAAAAATATATGACCTGATATTGTCCAGGCCTCTCATTAAAAGAAAAATTTTTCCTAATTTAAAGTAAACATATTTAATATTTGTTCTTATATGGATCTCATATCAAAGACCAGAGGACCAGACTTACCTGAGTCTCTGATGGCAAGGGAAGGCCCTTTATAGATGCTATCCAGTATACCATAACCCTGTGCTCAATGAGGCTTTTGTAGACTTGATCCTTTTTTTTTCTTTTTTTTTTTTTTTTTAGACAGAGTCTCACTTTGGCACCCTTGGTACCGTGCCGTGACGTCATAGCTCACAGCAACCACAAGCTCCTGGACTCAAGTGATTCTCTTGCCTCAGCCTCCCAAATAGCTGGGACTATAGGTCCCCACCACAGTGCCTGGCTACTTTTAGAGACAGAGTGTTGCTCTGGCTCAGGCTGGTCTTGAACCCATGAGTTCAGGCAATCTACCTGCCTGGGCCTCCCAGAATGCTAGGATTACAGGCGTGAGCCACTGCGCCCGGCAGTGCTTGTAGACTTGATCCTTAAGGGTCTTTTTGCTAATTGAGTTTTTAAAGATATCTTTTAAAAATATTTAAATGAAATACTGGTTATTACACTTGTCTTCTGTCAAGTTTTTGTATAAAACATGAGATTATCGTCCATCACCCCTTCACAGAGTCTTCTGGATCATTATGGCAGCCAAGTGGACTGGCGGACATTCTTCTCCTATTCTCTGCCTGAATGCAAGTAAAGAAGGACTAGTGGCTTCTGGAGCAGAGGGTGGAGGTCTCGTGGCTTGGGGTGAAGATGGGACTCCATTAGGACACATCCAATTCCAAGGGGCTGACGATGTTACCAGTGTCTTATTTTCTCCCTCCTGCCCCACCAAGCTCTATGCCTCACATGGAGAAACGATAAGCATACTGGATGTCAGGTCCCTCAAAGGTATCCTGGACTATTTTCATGTGAATGAAGAAGAAATCAATTGTCTTTCATTGAATGAAACTGAGAACCTGCTGGCTTCTGCTGATGACTCTGGGGCAATCAAAATCCTTGACTTGGAAAATAAGAAAGTTAGCAGATCCTTGAAGAGACATTCCAATATCTGTTCCTCTGTAGCTTTTCGACCTCAGAGACCTCAAAGCCTGGTGTCATGTGGACTGGATATGCAGGTGATGCTTTTATAGAGAGCACTTTGGGTAATTTTGGAATGATATTCATGAACAGAGTCAAATTATTCATCACATTAAATATATCTTGCATTTTCTATTCTTTACTAACAGGTCTTAACCATTTATAAACCATGAGCCTAACTTTTGCATTTAATGCTAGCCTGGCAAAACCTAGCATTTTATTTCTGTGATTTTATTCACAGAACAATCATTGATCCTTTAGTCTTCCTTTCTCTATTCTTTAAGACATTCCTAAAACCTGAGAATTCAAATATTCCATTCCAAATATATTTTTAAAGAAACATAGGGGAGTGCTAAAGGCAGAGTCAGTGCACCTACCCTCTGTAAAATCTATGTGAAACAAAAAAGGTGGAGAGTCTGGGTCTATTTTTGCTGTAAATTTCTGGTATATGTTAATTGAAATATTATGTATATATATTGTTTACCAGGATCAGAGCATTGTATTCAATACTGAATTTTTTTTTTTTTTTGAGACAGAGTCTCAGTATGTCACCCTCAATAGAGTGCAGTGGTATCATAGCTCACAGCAACCTCAAATTCTTGGGCTTAAGCAATTCTCTCAGCCTCCCAAGTAGCTGGACTTGGGAACCTACCACAATGCCCAGCTATTTTTTTGTTCCATTTGTCATTGTTGTTTAGCTGGCCCGGGCCCGTTCGAACCTGCCAGCCTGTGTCTGGGGCTGTAACCACTGGGCTACAGGCACTAAGCCACTCAATGCTGAATTTTCAAAGGAACGTCACAAATTAGCCCAAATCCAGAGGAAGACCATTAGAGGAGAGTAGATATATTTAGATCTCATTATGTGTGGAACTGGAGGGGTTTTTTTTTTTTTTTTTTTAAATAGAGACAGAGTCTCACTTTATCTCCCTTAGTAGAATGCTGTGGCATTACGCAGCTCACAGCAACCTCCAACTCCTGGGCTTAGGAAATTCTCTTGCCTCAGCCTCCCGAGGAGCTGGGACTACAGGTGCCCTCCACAACATATATGTATGTGTGTGTGTGTGTGTGTGTATATATATATATATTTTTTTTTTTTTTTTAAACACCAGGCTATTTTTTGTTGCAATTGTCATAGTTGTTTTAGTTGGCCTGGGCCAGATTCGAACCTACGAGCCTCTGTATATGGCCAGCTCCATAACCACTGTGCTATGGGAGCCAAATCGAAACTGGAGGTTTTTATTTATTGAGATGGAGTCTCACTGCCTCACCCTAGGTAGAGTGCCATGGCATCATCATAGCTCACAGTAACCTCAAACTCTTTGGTGTAGCCTCCCAAGTAGCTGGGAGTACAGGCGCCTACTACAAGGCCCAGCTAGATTTACAGACAGTGTCTCTCTTGCTTAGGTTGGTCTTGAGCTCAAGTAATCCACCTGCCACAGCCTCCTGAAGTGCTAAGATTACAGACTTGAAGCACACCAGCCTAACTGGAGGATTTTAATTCTTAGTTTTCTTGAGGGAAATAAATGGACTGTGCTATTCTAAATAGTGGAAGTCACAGGAAAGCAGATTTTGGTTTAATAAGACTTTTCAGGGCGGCGCCTGTGGCTCAGTAAGTAGGGCACCGGCCCCGTATACTGAGAGTGGTGGGTTCGAACCCAGCCCTGGCCAAACTGCAACCAAAAAAACCAAAAAAGCCCGGCGTTGTGGTGGGTGCCTATAGTCCCAGCTACTTGAGAGGCTGAGGCAAGAGAGTCGCCTAAGCCCAGGAGTTGGAGGTTGCTGTCAGCTGCGATGCCACAGCACTCTGTCGAGGGTGATAAAATGAGACTCTGTCTCTAAAAAAAAATAAAAGAAAAAGAAAAAGGATTTTCAAATAGCTTACCTTTCCCACAGTGAAATGTGCTTCATTTTGAGAGAGGAAATCTCATCACTGAGAATAGTCATGACTTCTATCTGTTGAGCACTTAGTACTTGCCAGCGCTTTATATATATTGTCTTAATTCCTAAATATTCCTTTTTTAGAAGTAGGAAACTGAGATTCAAATTAAGTGTCAACACAGCTGCTTGACTTGGATTCAGACATCGATCTTTCTGGCTCCAATGGCTATGTTTTTCCTCTCTGACAACAGAGATTCAAGCAGAATATTATTAATAATGTAACAGCAAACTTTCTTGATTTAAGAACAGGTGACTTTTAGAAAACCATTGTTTATTAATGACTTGTATGTCTACCACTGTTTAGGCATTTAATCTCTGTTCTCAATTATATACAGTATCTTATTTTTTTTATTTTCTTTCTTTCTTTCTCTCCCCTTCCTCCCTCCCTCCCTCTCTCTCCCTTCCCCCCTCTCTCTTTCTCTCTCTCCCCCTCCCCCCCTTTCGTTTTGTACAGAGTCTCACTTTATTGCCCTCAGTAGAACACAGCTCACAGCAACCTCCAACTCCTGGGCTTAGGCTATTCTCTTGCTTCAGCCTCCCAAGTAGCTGGGACTATAGGTGCCTGCCACAACGCCCGGCTATTTGTTTGTTGCAATTTTGGCCGGGGCCGGGTTTGAACCCACCACCCTTGGTATATGGTGCCTGCACCCTACTCACTGAGCCACAGGCTCTGCCCTATCTTATTTTGTAGACTCTAATTCTTATTACTAGCATGAAAGATTTTAGCTTTTCACCTTCTTGGCCAGTCATCTTTATTGCTGTCTCCTCCATCCTGCACACCTTATATAATTTAGGAATTGATAAAGCTGGGTTTTGTTATCACAATGACTTTCCTTCTCAAGCTGTCAGCATTTAGTAGGCAAAATAGGTGGATGTCCTGCAGCAGTAGGATAGTCCCCAAACAATATAGAGTTGTCATACCAAAAATGTCTATAGTGCCTCTGTTGAGAACTATTCTACATTTATAGGACATAGTGACCTTACAACTCTAAACTCCTTTTCCATTCCTAGGAGAGTTTCCATTCTTTCCATTCCCGACCAAGCCCTTTATAAACCACCTAAATTCTTCACCCTATTGATGATAATTGGCCTATCTGGTTGTAAAGAAACAACTGTACTGCTAAGGCGGATATTAGTTCTAGCAGGCAGAGGGTACAGCGTGTCTTTGAGTGGTCATTATGTCATCCTTCAGCTGTCCCAATTTTCCATCACTGGCTCACTAACTGACCACTAGACATGGCAGTACACAATTAGATATGCAAAAGTGACCTGTACTCTTCAGATTAGATAAGAATTTCTCTCTCTTTTTTTTTTTTTTTTT
>CAUYRH010143193.1:0-10186 GCA_963574655.1 Perodicticus potto | reverse complement strand
TCTCTTTCATAATCTCAAATAGAAGGGTCTCTGTGTCATGTGAAGCCAGATCATCATTTTCAGGTATCCCTATAAGACGAATATTGGTTTTCTTTGAGTTATCACAGAGCTCTCTGAGAGAATGATCTGTTTTTGCTTTCCATATCTCTATCTCTTTGAGCATTTGGGAGCGTTCAAAGTCTCTGTCTTCGGTGTCAGAAATCCTTTCCTCTGCTTGCTCTATTCTGTTGCTGAAGGCTTCTACTGTATTTCTCATATCTTTGAGGGTTGCAACTTCTTGTCTCAATGTGTCGAGATCTTTGGTCATTTTGTCTTTGAATTCATTAAATTCTTGAGACATCTTTTGGTCATCTTTTTAATTATTGCTTGACATTCTAATTCCATCTTTTCCTCCATTCCATCGATCCTATTTGCAATCCAGATTCTGAATTCGACTTCAGTCATCTCAGCCATTTGCCTATGTAGGAGATCTTGTGCTGTGTCTGCCTTGTCCTTACTTGAAGGAGTTGGTCTACTCTGATTATTCATGTTGCCAGAGTTTTTCCGTTGATTCTGCCCCATGGTTATTTTTGCCGTTATGGCTGGGCCTTCAAGTGGTTGGCTGAGGATTATGCAGTTGTCTGGGAGGTTTTTGGCTGGGAGTGGCCTTGCAGGGAGGCCTGGCAGTCGCCACTGTGGTCCCTAGAAGAAGACAGGCCTGCAGAGGCCCCGTGGGTGCCAGGAGGAGGTTCGTGCAGTTGCTGTGAGTGGCCCTGGTCGAGGGCCTGGCGGCCACAGGCAGAGACCCTAGTGGATAGCAGACCTGCAGAAACCCAGCTCGTGTGGGATGTGGGGTCAGGTGATCGCAAGGGACGTTCTTGGCTAAGGGCAGGTCTACAGAGGCCTGAAAGTTGCCAGCGGAGTCCCGGGCAGAAGGCTGGCCTGTAGAGGGCCCGTGGGCGACAAGTGGAGGCCCGCGCGCTCACCGGTACTGTCCTTGACCTGGGGTGGACCTGCAGGGGTCCTGCGGGGGCCAGACAGAGGCCCGTGTAATCACCAGGGGAGTTCCTTGTCAGGGGCAGATCTGCAGAGGCCTGGTAGTTGCTGGCAGAACCTGTAGCTGACGGCCAGCCTGTGGAAGACCAGCAAGCAGAGGGTGCAGGGCCGGGTGGTTGCCGGTGGTTGCCAGGGATGGGCCTGCAGAGGCCTAGAAGATGCCGTCAAAGTTATTGGCAGGAGGCAGACCTGTGGAAGCCCTGAAGCTCGGGAGCAGGGCCACACAGTCACCAGGGGATTTACTCCCCAGAGGGAGGCCCAAGATCTCCCAAGGCAGTTCAATAGAGTGTCCAAGTCCAGAAAACCAAACAAACGCACCGACCACTTGCCAGTTTTTCACCACTTTTGTCCTCCTTGTGGGGTCCAGAAGTCTCACTGACTTCCTGTATCACCAAAGGGAAGCCTCTGGGCAAAATCCACTGGCCAGAGATGCCTGGGGTCTTCTCTCCCCACTCTGACTTCGCCGTGCTGCACAGAAGCTGCTACCCGGCCGCCATCTTCAATCAGGTCTTGAAGAGCAAGTTTTGAATTTCTCTCTCCCAGAAACTATACTTGTTGGGTAAAAATCTTCGTAATCCCCCTCAGAGGTAAAATGAATAGAATTGACTGGAAGAGGAAATCTTAGGAGTAACACAGCGTCACTGAAGTAATGCTACTCTTCTTTGTCAGCCTGGGAGCAACACACTCCCTTATTTCAAGAGTGACAGTTCATGTTTTTACAAATGATACACAACATGGGATCTAACTGAAGAAAAAACAAATCCCTAGTTATTGTTAATCCAAGGGTGAGGACATTGTAATAAGCAATACAGTGTCCTGAAAATCAGAAGGAGCAGTCTCGCATTGTTCCACTAGCAGTCTATCTACTGATTTAATCTTGAGTTGCAGCATCCTCTTGAAAGATGAGTAATACATGAAGAAGAACAGACATTTCTTTCCCTTTAAATTTCTGGAAGTGGTCTTATCTTACCTCCAGGCAATTTATTTGAACTGTAAAATATTATCTGATAGTGGTAAGTCAAAGAGATGATGTAATCTACTGCTAATAAGTTTTGCTTAAACATTAAATATGCATGCAGTGTGTTTTAAAAAAACACACGCTTTTCCATAAATTATCTCTAGAAAGATGATTAAATTAAATGGCAACTGTGAATGATTCTCCTTCTCAGAGAAAATTTAGTTAGCCTCAACAGAAATGCTATCTTGATGCCTGGTAATATTAATCAAATTGATATGACATTTTATAGCTAAATGGTTTCTGTCTTTTCACTATTAACTTTATTTATTATTTTTATAATGATTAATGAGAATAAGCATTAGACATCAAGGTATATGGCAAAATAAAAAAAAATTTTATAAACAAAGTTGTCTAATGAAGTAACAAACAAAAAGCTCACTTTTAACCTCACTGATTGTATGCACATGGAGGGAGAGCTCTAGACTAACCCTCTACCCCAGGTTAGCCCAAACCTCTGGTCCAAGGGAACAGCCCTGTTCTGTTCTTTCTTTTGCACCTCAGTCACAGGCACAGTGAACTGAAAGGCTCCTGGACTCTTCATCTGGTAGCCAGCAAATATTAAATCCCAACTATGTGCCAGGCAAGATTTTAGGCCCTGGAAACCTGACAGCCTGCCCTAACTCAGCTTCAGGTGTAATGGGAGACAGAAATGAATGAATACAGTGTGCCCAAACTGCTCCAGCAAACCTGAAGGTGACAAGAACTTGGAGGAGCAGCACCTCGCCCAGACTTGGAGGGTCCAAGGAGGCTTCCAGAAGGAAGTGCAGTCTAAGCCAAGAACTCAAGGATGAGCTGAGTTTAGTGAGGCAAGAAGGACAGAGAAATGGTGTTCCCGGCAGAATGAGCACCTTGAGCAAAGGCACAGAGACACTGTTCATTCCAGGCCTGGAAAGTCAGCAGAGGAGCCCCGGCCACCGCCTATGTCCCACCAAACGACACACTGTGTGTTTGTGGATTCACACCCCTTGCTTGGCATCAGTTGAATAATCTCCACTGAAACTCTTTTAAAGAACCATCTGAAAAGTAGTGACAGACATATTTCTGAAGAAAATGGATCAAACTGAGTTGAGCTAAATGCTCAGGTTAAATAAGTACATTTTCATAGAAACAGAGCTGTGGGTAGCTTCCAAAACTACCTATGTGTTTCTGTCCTGAAGTGGAAGCTGCATCTGTCACCCAAGGCAGGACAGAAGCAGAGATGAGGGAAGGACCAGTGACTAGAGCCAGGAGGCGCAGACCAGGCAGGGAGCACAGACTCACAGTCCCTGCTGAACAGGGACAGGCGGATGGAGGGCATGCAACCTTCCTGATCTTGTTATTACAAACCCATCCAGGCCATCACTTCCAGTTACATGAAACAGGCTGGGAGGTTAATACAAGTGGAAGGATTGCTGAACAGTTAATAAAATCACAGTAAAAGAATTTCATGGCCACAACCAGTAATTAATGTAAAATCTGATTTAATAATGGAGAAAAATATCATTATGTCCATAGCTTTCAAAATGATGTATTGCTTTTTCTATTCAACAAGCATGTATTGAGTACCTACTATTTGCTGCACTTGATTATGAACATTGGGGATATAAAGATAAATAAGACACTGCCCCAGAACAAGGCTAACATGTGTAAACGCAAGTCACTACACTACAGTGAGAAGCAGTGAGAACACCAGAGGCTACTACAAACAGCTTGGGGGGAAAGAAATGTCTTTAAGCCATGTTTTCTGTTTTCTTTCTTTCTGTTGGCCTATTTGCAATTTGTTCCTTTCCATTCATCATTTGCCTAAAAATTATCCCTTATTGTCAGAGAATTATACCATTTTATGGCCTAATAGGCCCTTAAAGATTGCATAACCTTTATGCTTTTGAACTATGTGGATCCTAAGGTTTCTTGGCAGTGCCTTATTGGGCATCTGTTGGTAAATGCCTGATGGTTCCGAGCTGGTTCATTCATTCATCTGACAAATGTAGGGAGGACCTACTTATCCCAGCCACAGTCGGAGGCATTAAAGACAGGGCAGTGAGCCTAAAAATGCAGGTGCAAATGCTTACAGAAGCCCTGCCCATTTGGCATTCAGAGTCCGTGGGGGAAGGGCATTCATAAAATCACATCACAAATGTGAGTTCACAACTGTGACTCCAGCCTGAAGGAGAGCTTCACTGCACATGAGCGTGTCCAATAAATATAGGATCTGACCCATCAGAAGGTTCTGGAAAGGCTTCCCTGGGCACTAGAGGCTGACCAGAGGCCCAAGAAACAGATGTGTGTTAGATGGGAGGGGAAACCATTCCAGGGAAGGGATGGTGCATGCAAATCTCAAGGTGGAAGAGATGTGGGTGTCCTCAGAGAAAGGAAGAAAGCAGTAGATGAAGCTCAGAGAGCCAGACGGGTGTGCAGCACCCTGGGAACGATGCTCTGGGCTCGGGTCTTCATGCTCAGAGCATTGATCCAAAAGCAACCTGGACTCAGGAGCTGGTGGCAGAGGAACAGCTGTAACAGGCCCGAATTGCCGCGTACAGGAAACGCTCCATTTCTTTTTTCAAAATCAAACAAGATTTGCCTCCAAGTGACCACTCACCGTTGGGAGCAAGCGACAACCTGGAGCCAGATTTTATTTGATTGTCATGACTCCCTAGCCCTCCCCCATCCCTTGGGTCACTCCAGTGCTCACCCAGTCAGGAATAATTGCAGAGGGATGTCAGAGAATTTTTTCTCTGCTTTCAGGCTATTTTCATCCAGAGAAGACTAACTCTGAACTGTGTCAACTGCCTGATTCCAAAACGAATTTGGATCTGCATAACCCAAAATACCAGCCATCTGTTCTCATCTAAAAGTCAAAACCATAACATCAGGCACAAACACCTGGAAACATTCATTTGAACTCTTTTTGACTACAAGAAATAGATTGCTTATAGATCACAGCTTTTCGAGGTTCAATCTTTTCATTTTCTATAAAATTTGACAATTGCCACTAGAAGAGGGCATTCTCTTATCTGTTTAAAATGACCCCAAGCAACCCACCCACAAATAATCAAAATCTCTCTTCCACAGGAGGGGTGGCTGGTGACCAGTTCACTGGGGGCTGAGCTTCTTGTCTTGTCCTTTATAGATTTCAAAGCAGAAATCTCTACTAGAGGGATCAACTCCCCCCACTCCTAGGGTTCAGGGGCTGACAATGCTAGCCAAAGGCCTGGCTGTCCACCCCACCGGGGAGAGGGAAGCATACAATTGCCCACTGCTCAGGCAGTTCCTGTGGTTGAGTTGCCCACAGCCCAAATGGGGACCCTCAAGTGCCAGCCGGCCACAGCCTTCTGATGTTTACACCACCTGACCCCACCTCCGTGAGTAAGCTGATGAGACCAAGTGTGTGGCCACTGCCTGTGCACGTTGTGTCCTGAACGGGACACTTGGCTCAGAGGGTAACAGGTATCCAAAATCCAGGCTACTCATTCACCTGCCAAAATGTGTGCTGGGGGTTGTGACAGCCTAGGAAAGGATTTCATTTTGAATCCGTCCACCTGGAGTTGGGTGAATCATCTGCTCTAAAGGGGAGTCTTTTTTCCAATTTGCGTACCCTTGGAGATCCAACCTGGAGGACTGAATAGTTGCTCTGAGGCTCTGCTCCAAACATAGCCTCTCTACAGGATGAAAATGAACCAAATGGGCAGAGGGTCACAAGTTATATGATAAGATGCCAGGACACAGAGGTCGCACGGGGACAGGGCACAGAGAAGGCTACAGTGAGAGTGTGTGGCAACAGTAGAGTGGCCTGGCTGCGTCACGGCAGAGATGGAGCCTGGGTGGAGTGATGGGGCCCCACTACTGCAGGGAAGGGGTAGGGAACCCGGACAGCTCAGAGCTCTGGGAGCCACCAGGCCTGCCACCTCAAGGCCACTGCAGGGTAATTGCGATTTCCTTTCTGCTTTCTCGTATCTTAATAATAAGAGCTGTTACCTGGGACAGTCTTAGGGTTTACTTGGTCCTGACAACCTAAGAGTACAGCAGGCAGCACCAATCGTGGGAGATAAACAGGAGTGGGCAGGGAACGCCCACCAAACACCCCAAGGCAGCTCCACGACCAGGTGTGGACTGGGTTGTATCACCCTCCTGTCTGAGGCCCTCACTTGGAGCGTACAGCTTCTCCACTGTGGCTTTCTGCTCTGCTGTATTCCCAAGCCCATGCTCCCACCAGGATCACCACACCTCACTCTAACAGGCAGAGGAGACGTGACTCCGGAAATCAAGTGCCTCTTCAGTGAGATTGGCCTCCTAACACAAACCTCCTTCGCTGCCCTTATCGCCACTGCTGTGTCTGTTGATTTGCTCCATGAGCTTTAAAGGACAGGGGACTCTTCATGGAGGACCATCGTATTCCTTGTGTCCAGAGTGCTTAGCATTTACTTAGCAAGTCAAACCAAACATGCTGTAATATAGATCAAAAGGAATATTAGTATTTCTCTCCACAAAATAACCACCTTGGTAGGCATTTTTCCCTAAGCACTTTGGAACAAGGCTTTTAGAACCATTTTCAGAAAATTAATTTAAAGGGTTCATACAGAAAAGAAGATGATGTTTATGCAAGCAACAGTAAATGAAGAACAGAGTAACACTAATCTACCCAAATTCAGTGAAAATTCGTCCATTTAAGAAATGCTTTGCAGTGGCTGACTCTTCTGCTTTTCATTACCAACACTGCTACTTTCTGGCTTCTGTATGTCTGCATTTGTAAAGGCAGAGAACTGATCCCCCTGTCCTAAGAGCTGAAGTTTTCAGTTACTACGCAGATGGTCACGTGCATTTGTCATGATATAGGAAAACTGTATTTCCAATATGCTCACATATTTTCTTTCTGATGAAAAAAATCACCGATAATAGCAATACATAAAATCCACAAGGATGTCCATACTTGGTGTGTACCTGATTGGGGTGGCAAAGGGAATCCGTCAGGACCTCAAGTCTCCAGAGCTTTCTCCTTCCCAAGTCACACGTGTAGCTGTCTAACGAGGGCTTCTGCCCTGGTTTTATGGAAGTGCAACTTCCACAGTGGCCTTGGATCACATCCAGTCAAAGACCATCCAGACTGCCACTCAGCTCGTCTGTGCCCAGGCTTTGCTCCCATGGTCTCTCCACTAAGTTCACAGCTCCAGGAATCCCAACATGCAAGATGATCATCAGCTTTCCACAGAGAATTAACTAAATGGGTTCCTTGACATTGAACTGGAGGCGCTAAAATCCTCTGGGGCAATCTGAGACTCGTTTCCTAGCACAGGTTTTGCTGGGTGTCAGGGAAGCTGGATCTGACTGGAGGAAGGAAAGAGAAAAGAGGGAAAACAGAATTCCAGAGGGAAAGAATCAAGAAAATAAAGGAGAGACAATACATAAAAATACAATTTTCCAGGTTGGATGAAAAATGAACATCCACAAATCTAGGAAGCACAATGTCTCCCAGTGGGAAAGACCATCAGATGGACAGCTGACTGCCCAGCAACAGCCAGGGGACTCGTCAGCGACCTCTCTCCCTCCAGTCCAGGCCCAGCCACAGCTCAGCCGAACAGGAGCTAGGAAAATGAGCAGGAGGCCTTGCTTGATTTTAACATTACCTGTTCCACCTTCACCCCCTTCCCATGTCTTCTGCCTCCTCCACTTTCAAGATGGGAAGGGGAACAGGGAGGGGTGGGGGCTGTTTTTATTCTCCCTTTTCTGTCATGCCTCCTGTACCAGTAGACCTCCAAGGCCTTGCTTTCTTTTGGGGGGCACTTTCTTGAGCTGCACCCTCAGGCTTCCCCATTGTACACTCCCTTAGCTCCTGACTCAGCGAGACACTCACGGCCTCTTTTGGCTAAAATCCCGTGTCCTGGCAGGAGCCCTCTTGGGCAGGGTCCTTCAGGAAGATGAGGGCCTGATTTCCCTCCATGGGACACCTAACTGTGAGGGCAGCCTGGCCCACCGATGCCTTCTCATCCTTCTGCCATCACTGGACCCTGCTGCACCCCCTTTTAGAAAGACAGATCCCAGTCTCTGTCCTCAAGTGCACCCCAAACTCCCAGGGACACATACCATGCTCCGTAGAGTTGTTCCCACAGTCCAGCAAGGTGAGGAACTTACTGCAACCTCCATCTCTGTGGAGCAGCCTCCTGAGGCTCCCCAGCCTGGCCCGCAGTAGGTGGAAGAAAAATGCTCTCTGCTGTGCCAAGCACTGCACTCTGTGCCCCTGAGTTCCTTTCAAAGACTTCTCAGTAAAACTCTAGACTCTTCACCAGGCCTGTGGCAGTAGTGGTTACCAGACCGACTATGCTGTATTTTAACAGTTGCTGCATGGTGGAGTCCAGAAACTTCCTTCAGAATAAAGAGTTCCTGTCATTCATTTTCCTTAGCCTTGAGACTTCAGCCAAGGTTCTGTGAGAACAGATGCCTCAGCTTTGTTGTTGGAGACTGATGTAGACGGTGAAAGAGCTGGTCTTAAAATTACTCAGTGTGTGAAGCAGATATAGGACAACTCGCAAGTTTTACACAAGATGCTGGCTCTGTGCTTGCAGGCTGAGAATAAACAGCCAAAAAGTGCGTGCGCGCGCACACACATAGTGTCTCACTCTGACCCCGCACTTACCTCTTACATATTGGTCTTTGGTCCCACCAAAGACTGACACAAGTCCTCTGCCTGCCCTGCACTGGGACAGGATGAAATCCTTTCTTCCAGTATGATGTCTTATCTGTATGGAGCTCTCTTTGCTCCATATAGCACTCTTCAATGCTCCACCCCCACTTCCCCTCTGCATCCCTAAAGGAAAGGACTTGCCTGGTCTTGAGTCATCACCACTTGGTGCACATGGCAATGAGCATGCACATACACCTGTGGTGTGCGTGGCCGGGGGGAGAGAGGGAGGGAGGTGAGAGCTCACACTGAGTCCCCGCTGGCCACGCTTGGAAGAACTGGGCCAGCTCAGCTTGTTTATCATTCGCTTCACCCAACACTTAAGCTCAGAACTCAGTGCCACAGGAAGCCTTTTCATCTAGAAAACAAGTGCAGAAGCATATCAAATTGTATCAAGGTTATTTCATTTCCCAAAGAGAGCTCCATACAGATAAGACATCATACTGGAAGAAAGCAGATTTCATCCTGTCCCAGTCATTTTTGGTGACTGTTTTTCTCTGCCTCCTAGGTGTGATGAACAGATCCACAGTCTGTTATATAAAAACTTTGAGGCCAGATGTGTTTCAGATTTCAGAAATTTTCAGATTCCAGGAAGGGAATATAGTACAAATGTCATATTTTATGTAACCTCCCATTGGGGACAGTCTGAGACAGAACTCCATAATTAAACTCATTACTATTTCTGTAGCAAGGACAGTGAACAGACACTCTAAGTATGGTGAATTAAGATCCTAATTTGCTTCTCATGATTTCAGGTCAAGTTTTGCTACCAAATGAGAAAGAATGAGAAAAAAGAAACAGTTTTGGGAAATAATCATAAATTATTCCAATTAATTTTGAATATTTGTAATTGTAAATAATGGATTGTGAGTATGTATTTCCAATCCCTTTAATTCAAAAAATACAAGTCAGTTATTATATATATGTGTGTTTGGATGTACATAGTATCTATGTGTATATATGTGTGTGTGTATAACTTTGCTTATGTTAGTGGTCTGACATTGGAGACTTAACTTTGTTCTTTCCCAATCTTACCATTCTCAAATATCTCAGGTATAACTCTCAAAACATTTAACAGTATTACTCTCAAATCCTATAGCTGCAACCATTTTCCTGCACAGAGAATATTCAGGTGCAGAGAAAGTTGATACAGACTTGCATTTTAGGTTTCTTAAACAGGTTTATGTCTCTTTTGCAGATTCCACAACCTGTGTAGCATATAAAAAATACCTCCAGCCTTTGATGAAAGGACGTTTGACTAGAAAGGACGTTTCAGGCAGTGAGCGGCTCCCTAATCCTTCACTCATTGATTAGATCAGTGAGGATTATCAAATGGTTTCTTTTTTTTATTTTTTTTATTTTTTATTGAGTCATAGCTGTGTACAATAATTCAGTCATGGGGTACAGTGTGCGGGCTTCACATACAATCGGAGATATTTTTATCAACCTGATTGATATAACATTCATGATATTTTCTCATT
>CAUYRH010143188.1:0-10051 GCA_963574655.1 Perodicticus potto | reverse complement strand
CCAGGGCGCAGTGAGACTGAGATGTTTGGACTGCACGTCCTCCACGTTTACAGGGGTGACAGGAGGCAGCTTTCCTGCCACTGTGCCTGGTGGTGTCCATTAGAGCCAGCGGGTTCTTTTCTTCTTTCTTTAATATAAAGGAAGAAATGTTCCAATTCCACAATGGATACTTACACGCATCACTGTCCCATTATTAACCCTCCACCCCCCAAAACCACATCAGCCCTTAAGTGATCATGCATCACCTGATCATGCAGTGCTCCTTAGTGTCTACTTTGATACTATCACTTTGATCAGTACTAAATAGATACTAATCACATAATATCGAATGGCCTCTCATAGCCCTGAGGCTAAAAGAACAAGTAACACATTTTCACATAGACATTAAAGGTAAAGGTATAGCATCAACAAATTTGAGAATTGAATTACCTCAATAGATGCTTTTGAATAATTTCTATACAAAGCACTCTGCATACATGAAAAATTATACCAATCAAAATACAAGTTATTGGTCAAATTACCTTGAAGGCACATCATTCTGTACAATAAATATGCCAAGGTAAAGTCTGAAAATATCCTTTAGTTTTTTTTCTGTTGTTGTTGTTGCAGTTTTGGGTGGGGTCAGGTTCAAACTCACCACCCTTGGTATATGGGGCCGGTGCCCTACTCACTGAGCCACAGGTGCCCCTTCCTTTAGTTTTTTTAAGAAATAGTCTCACTACGTCATTCTCAGTAGCAAGGTGTGATGTCATAGCTCACATAAATGTCAAACTTTTGGCCTCAGGTGATCCTCTTGCCTCAGCCTCCCTAGAAGCTGAGACTCTAGGTACCCACCACAATGCCCAGCTCTTTTTTTTTTTTCCTTTTTTTTTTAAAGAGATGGGGTCTCACTCTTGCTCTGGGTGGTCTCAGACTCTGGAGCTCAGGCAATGCTCCCTTCTCAGGCTCTCAGAGGGCTGGGGTCACAGGTGTGAGCCGCCACACCCGGCTTCCTTCAGTTTTTACATGTGTGAAAACCGTGATGCCCTTTAAGTTTTAACTAAATACTTCTGCACCTTTAAAGTAACTATAAAGTTTCTCTTTGTATGAACTTGGTGATGCCTCAGTTGAGGCATATTTGAGATAAAGCCCTTTTCAAGTGTATTATATTTATAAGGTTTCTGGACTATCAATTCTCTAATATTTTTTAAATTTGTAGAACTCAGTATGAATTTTCTGGTTTTCTCTAAGACTTGAACACTAAGGAAAGAATATGGAATAGTTTTCCCATTTTTAGAATCTCCTTGTGGTACGAGTTTTATGATGTTCAGTAAGCCTTGAAAGACAGTTAAAAGCTTTGCCACTTTCCTGGTATTTACAGGGTTTCTAATCAATATTATCTATACTTTGATGTTGAGTACGATGTCAAAAATGCCAGCAGGTTCTTTAAAACCAGCAAGACATTAAGCAGGAGTCTACTTTATCCAAGTCAAGGCTCAGGGACCACGGAGGGGACGTGATGTGAACGTACCACAATTTGACAGCTCCCCATCCTCGTGGTCAGGGAGTTATGGAAGAGGAAGGGGCCAGTTCTCACAGTCAGCAGATGGCCGTGATCCATAGCCCTCCTGCAATGCAGGACATCTTATAGTCCCTTCTGGATATTATTGGTCAAAGACAAAACAGAACCCAGAGCAGCTGAGTCAGAACATAGGGACCTTACTGTCTGGCACACATACAGGAGCTTACAGTCAGGGGCCGCACACCGAAAGCCGGCTGCACCTCTCCTGGCACACAGCACACCAGCCCTCTGTCCAGCCTCCACCGGGACACTCGGCTGCCCACCTGGAGAGCGCCCGACCCTCTGGTTCTAGTGTCTGCTGTCCCCCATGCAAAGTGAAAACACCTGAACATAAAACAACAAACAGAAACAAAACCAATCCCCAAACTGAGGATGAGGAAGAACTGGACCCCTCAGACATCTTTGGAGGGAATGTAAAATGGGAAAACAATCTGGTGGAGCCTCCAAATGCTGACCAGAGCTGCTTGTAACCCAGCAGTTCTATAGCCAGCCGTGCCTCGAGCAGAGAACACACGGACGTTTACAGCAGCACTGCTCAGCAGAGAGGAGACGCTGACCCACCAATGTCCACCACAGTATGAATGGGTGAGATACGGAATATCCACACAACACAAGTTGTCAGTAAAAAGGAATGGCTTTCCGCTGCGTGCTATAACGCAGATGACTCTGGAAAACGTATGTGTACTGAAAGAGGCCAGTCAGGAAAGACCATGAGGTGTATGATCCCATTTATGTAAAATGTCCAGAACAAGAAAGCCTGGAGAGACAGAAGGAGATTAGGCTTCCCTGGAGCTGGGGTGGGGTGGGGTGGTAGGAGGATGGGGAGCCACTGCTAAAGGGTTTGAGGCTCCCTTTTGGGGTGATAAAAATGTTCTAAAAATTGATTGTGGCAATAGTTGTACACCTTTGTTGATATTCTAAAAACAATTTGAGTTGTAATTTTTAAATGTGTGAATTTACAGTATATGAATTACATCTCAATAGAGCTGTAGAACCAAAGCTAAACCTAAACTCTTTTCTTACAAAGCCCTAAACAAATCAGAATTCAAAATAAAATGTTTCATAGGTGAATTATCTCTAGGAATGTTACCAAAGGGTCTGGACTGGCCTCTCCAAACCCCCCTAGCTTGGGCACATGCTTCAATTTAACTGAGCATTCCTTAGACTGGACAAAAAGAAAAGAGGCTCACCTGTGAGTGTGGTGAACAACAGGGGGCAGCAACGCTGCTTCTGTCTGTCTCTGAGAACAGAGGCCTGGACTCACTGTCCTACTGTGAACCACCACCACACTGGACAACAGAACTTAATAATTGTTTTCAGACACAGAAAAGACTGTTATCTAAGAGAGGGAAAAACATGAGTTGATGTTGTGCACAGTGGCCTGCACCTGAAACACTAGCACTTTGGGAGGATGAGGCAGGAGATTACTTGAGGTCAGGAATTCACAACCTGCCTGGGTAACAGGAGGACTGGTTGAGCCCACAAGTTTGAGGTTGCAGTGAGCTATGATGCATTCTCACAAGTAACTCTAACTCAGGCAACAAGGCAAGACCCAGTCTCAAAAAAAAAAAAAAAAAAAAAGAAAGAAAGAAAATTACTAGCCATGCAACAAAAGTACATAAGACCCATAACTAAGAGAAAAATGAAACAGAAACAGACCCAGAAATTACAAAGATAATGGAATTTTCAGAAAAGAACATTTTTCTTTTATTAAAAGACCTATGTTGCTTGGGCTGGACTCAAACTCCTGGCTGAAGCAATCTTCCTGTCTCAACCTCCCTGGTAACTGGGACTACAGGCATCTGCCACACGCCTGGCTCAAAAGAGAACTTGAAGATGTCTCTTATAAATGTTATTAAGGAGATAAAGTAAAATCTGAAAATGATGAGGAAAGAAAAAGACATAAAAAATAACCCAATAAAAATTCTGGAGACAAAAAATGTGAAAAAGTCACTAAATAGGATTGACAGCAAATCTGAAAAGTGCAGAAAACTTAAGGACACAGCAATTAGAATTTCCAACTTAACCACAGATAAAGAGCCAGAAAAATAAAAACAATGCCCAAACCAGATTCTCAGTACCTGCTGTGGCAGTATCAAGCAGTATGTGCAACTAGAGTTTCCAGAAATGAGGAAAGAGAGGGGAATCACAAAAAATACTTGCAGAAATACCAAAAAATTTCCCCAAATTGACAAAAATGATGAACTCCCAGATCCAAGAGGGTCGGTGAATCACAAGCAAGATAAATAAAAAAGAAAACAATGCAAAGGCACATGAGAATCAAATGCTGAAAAATCAGTGATAAAATCTAAAATGCTACCAAAGGTAAAAATACATATTAGATACAGAAAAGCAAATGTAAGAATCACTATAGACTTTTCATCAGAAACTATGCAATCTGGAAGACAATGGGACGGAATCTCAGCCAGGCATGGGGGTTTGTGCCAGTAATCCCAGCACTTTGGGAGGCTGAGGTCAGAAGTTCAAGACCACCCTCAACAACACAGTGAGATCCCATCTCTACAAAAAAATTTAAAAGGTCAGGCACAGTGGCTTGCATCTGTAATCCCAGCAAGGTGGGTGGATCACCTTAGCTCAGGAGTTCTAGACAAGCCTGAGCAAGAGTAAGACCCTGTCTCTATTAAAAACTGAAAAACTAGCTGAGTATGTGGCAGGAACCTATAGTTCTAGCTACTTGGGAGGCTGAGGCAAGAGAACTGCTTGAGCCCAAGAGTTTGAGGTTGCTGTGAGCTATGATGCCACAACACTCTATCAAAGGTGAGCAAGTGAGATGCTGTTGCAAAAAGAAACAATAAATAAAGAAACAAACAAATAATTAAATAAAATTAGCTGGGCATTGTGGTGTGTGCTTACAGTTGCCGCTACTTAGGAGACGGAGGTGAGAGGCTCACTTGAGCCCAAGAATTTAAGGGACACTGCACTCCAGCGTGGGTGACAGAGTGAGACCTAATCTGTAAAAAAACGAAATGAAACCAAACCTCAAAAACCTATCAACCAGAATTCTATATATTGCAAACATACTGTTTATCTGTGAAAAATAACTTTAAAAAACAAAGATGAAATATTTTCTTAAACCAAGAAAAGCTGAGATAATCTAAAGCTAGGAGACTTGCACCAAGAAATTAAAATTTCTGCTCTTCAAAAGCCACCATAAGAAAAAATTGTAACATATTTACTGTAAAATAAATCACTTTTATCCAGAACATTTAAAGAACTCATGAAACACAATAAGAATAAGACAAATATATAAAGTTTAAAAGATGGGGAAAAATTTCACCAAGCATACATGTCAGAAGGTTCAGTACTATTAATCATCAGGGCAACAGAAACATGAAAAGCAGCTGATTGTACCAAGGATGTGGAATAAGGGGACTCATACCTTGCCCAAGGAAACAGAAAGTGGTTTGCCCACTTTGGTAATCAGTTCAGCTATTTCTTATAAACACACATTTATCCTAAGAGTCAGAAAATGGGCTTTACCCAAGAGAAACGAAGTATGTGTCCACACGAAGAGTTGTACGGAAATGTGCATTCCTAATGTTTATATTTGGCTACATTACAAATATAGCCAAAGCTAGTATTGTACCCCTCTCTCTCTCTCCCTTCTCTTTCTCAGAGAGGAAATGCCGGGGTACGATGTTAGCTCAACGTTTCTCAGAGAAGTAGAGGCGAGAGAGAGGTACAATATTAGCTCTACATGTTTCACCTAGTTCTTGTGGCCTAGTCTAAAAACCCCACCTACAACTTATAACATAGAGTTACTAGAAAATGGGTTTGGACTCTGCTTACAAGCTGAGTAATTCCTGTATATGGGGTAGGCTTTAGCTACCATTAATGCTTCCAAACTGGCTGTGATTATGCAGATTCAGACACTTTTAGTGCCAGAGCCACTCACTGCAGAAGCACGACTGGTCATCCACCAATCTCTGATCTCCCCTTCTTTCAGTAACGAAACTTCCCACTTTAGCCTGGGCACATGGCTGCCTAGCCATAAACTACTTCCTGACTTCTTTGCGGCTCAGTGTAGCCATGACTAAATTCTGGGTCAAGGGATGTGAGCAGACCCACACTCCATCATTCACGTGAAGCATCATACAAGGAACACTACTGTGCTCCCCTGATGGGAAGGGGAGACACCTCCTGGCCTAGCAGGCAGACGTGCTGCAGGCCAGCCACACACCGCCAGCCACTGCCCCACAGGGAGACCGCACCTGCCCGGCTCCAGCCCTGCGCCTTTGCCCTTCTTTGTTAGTACAAAGCTGATCCCCACGTCCCAACCGACACACCAAACTCCTTCATTTTACAGATAAGAAGCCTAAGTCACAGATGTTCAATGAATTCCTGTAGGTTACAAGGGTTACTGGCAAACGAAGAATTTGAAAACAATCATCCTGATTCAAGATTCTACGTTCTCTTACTAGTCACATGAATGTGTACACCTCAGGCAATTTCTGGAACCCCTGAAAAAGTTCTTTGCTCTCCTAAGTATTCTACTGCTTACTCTTTATACAATCAATTTATTTGATTTCTACTACATTTTTATAGGTGTGGATAAACAGAAAAGGCATTTTATTTTTAATTTTAAAATATTTAATTAACAATCAGAATTGTCTATATTCAAGGGGTACAACATGGCCATTTGATATAAACATACACAGTGTGCTGAATTCCAGTCTACCACGACATTCACCCCCATAGTTACCTTGTGGTGTCCGTGTGTGCTAAGAACTACACTCTCCTCAAATCTCAAGTAAACAATGTGGTGTCAGTAACTATAATCACTGTGCTGTATGTTAGATCCCTAGAATTTACTCCTCTTGCTTGAATGAACCTTTGTGCCCTTTGACTAATATCTCCCCATTCCTCTCCCATCACACCCCCTCATCTCAGCTTCTGTGAGTTCAACTTTATTAGATTTCACATATAAGTGAAATACATGTATTTGTCCTTTTATATCTGGTTTATTTCATTAACACAAGGCCCTCTAGGCTCAGCCGTGTTGTCACAAATGGCAGGACCTCCCCTTTGTGAGCTGCACAGTATCCACATGTACACGCACCGGGATTCCTCCGCCCCTCGTTCTATCTTGGCCACGGTGATTAGTGCTGCAGGGGACAGGGGGGTGCAGATGTCTCTCTGAGATCCTGCTCTCAACTCTTCTGAATACATATCCAAAGGGGGGACTGCTGGATCGTATGGCAATTCCATTGTTAACTTTGTGAGGACTCTCCATACCGTCTTCCATAACGACTGTACTAGTCTACATTCCCACCAAGGGGTACAAGGGTTCCCTTTTCTCTACACCCTCACCAGCACTAGCTAACAGTCCTCCTAACAAGCATAATGTGATGTCTCATTGTAGTTTTGATTTGCATCTCACTGATAATTAGTGGTGACTTCTAGCTCTTTGACTTGCTTACAAATCTTTCTGGGAAAACACCATGAGCCACTGACATGGCAGACAGAAATATAACATCACACAAAACAAGCAGCACCTGAGCTCCGGTCGGGCTCTGCAGTGTTCTCGCTGGACCAGCATGGGTGAATGTGCCCAGGGGTTTGACCTGTTGAGCTGCACCGCGCCACACCTACTGCCCTCCCGTCTGGGCCATCCCTCCGGGTCTGGGCTGGCTTCACCAGCAGGGAAGGTGTGGGGACACAGCTGGCTTATAGCTGAATGCATGAAGCATTCTAATCTCACTTTCCTCGTCATAAAAGGGGAAACTGGACTGATCGGAGACTTTCACCTTTGAGGAATAGGTACCTTCTATTCCTCGGAAGCTTTTGGCTTCCTGGAGGTTTCTGAGATTTCTGGCATGGGGATTCTGAGCGACTTAACAAAAGTTTTTAACACAGACCATGTGGGCTGCCTGATGGGGAATTCTATCAAATTCGAACTGCAAAAAGAGTGACAGACAAGGGGAGAATTAGGGGAACAGGATGAGCAAGAGGTCGAGGAAATATGTAGGCTCCAAGTCTACATCCCATTTCCAGATCTCTTGGCAGGCCAGAGTGTTCCATACTGCGGATGACCAAGGACATGGCAGCAGCGGCTGAGACTCTGCTAGCTTTATCCGTGAAGTGGTGCTGCTTTTATTCATATCCCCTACTCTCTTTCTCTCTGTTCACGAACAAGCTCCACACAAACGATTCTCCAACTTTCATCCTTACTGGCTCTTAAAATTTCTAGGCTATCATTTCCTCACAAACTTTCCATTTACTTCTTTATGAAGAATGAACACCACGTATAGTTATATATCCCACCCACACACACATTCTCTGTGCGCTGCCGCTACAGAGGGCCCAAGTTGGACACACTGAGTTTTTAGGCCTCTAATCTCACTTAGATTGCCACAAAGGTCAACTAACAAAGCAGCAATTTTTTTTTTTTGCAGTTTTTGGCCAGGGCTGGGTTTGAACCCACCACCTCCGGCATAGGAGGCCGGAGCCCTCCTCCTTTGAGCCACAGGCACTGCCCACAAAGCAGCAATTTTTAAAAAATTTAAATTTTAGTCCATTAAGAAGTGGATTTTCAATTAGGTACCAAGAGATGAACAATTTTGGAAAAAGTTCAAATATAAGTGTTTTAGAAAACTGATTTAAAACAAAACTTGACTGGTAACAGTAGCAGAGGAAGAAAACTCTCAACAGGTAAAAAGAAGGGTTGGCTAACACCTTAAAAGCTTGGTGTGCAGAGACGAACAGAGACTCTGCTATGCCAGCCTTAAGTCTTCAGCGTTTCCACTCAAGGACAATCTCACGGTTTCTCTTTTCTATCCCAGGAAGGAAAAGTTCTTTGAAGATTAACAGTAAGTTAACAGCTACCGAGTGAGCAGACAAGTAGCACATTTCTCACATGTGAAAGTCAAGGCCCTTTGGGGACATTCTTAGTTCCACTTTCTACTTATCACCAGGTTTCTAAAGCAACCACTGTGAATTGCAAGAGGTATGAAAGATATTACTTTAGCATTTAAAGGAAACAAAAAGAAAATCCACTATCTCATGGCCGCACAGGTGACGAGGGCTCCATCAGTCTGTACGGCTGACCTACTGCTTGGTGGGGTGGGGTGGGGTGTGTGTGTATGTGTGTGTGTGTGTGTGTGTGTGTGTGTGTGTGTGGTGGGGCAACCACAGCGAAAGACAGAAGCTTTAAGCTGCAGAGCACCATCTCTGAGCCCACAGCAGAGCCTCCAGATGCCGTCTAATCTGGGTTGGACAAGCACAGAATTTTAGCACTTGTGTTCTCAACTCAAGAACGACCTGCGTTTCTGAGCAGGTGATTTCTGCCGTGGGTCACCACCCAGCCTGTGAGCATCAGCAGTGCTCTTGGCCCCACCACTGGTGTCAGATGCGCACTCCAGCCCTTTCTCAACCACAGAGAAGCCTCTGCACATTTCCAAACATTATGTACTAGTGGCCTAGTACACTTGGGCTCCAGCATCCTGCTGGGAACCCCTGGGTTCTGCCCTTCTGTGGCAGCCCTCCGGTTTCTACAGCAGGGAGAAGCAAAGGTGCTAGAGAACAGACTCACTGATGCCTGAGGAACTTAACAGTAAAGAGGGAAAAAAGGGGTGGACATGACACAGAACACTAGAGCCGTCTCCTTGGGGTGCAGAGTATAGAGGCCTGGGGAGGAAAGTGGGTAAGGAGTCAGTGAAAAGGAAATGAAATCCCACACATCCAATAGCCCCGAAATCAGAAAGGTCCTGCAGAAGCTAAATTATGTTCAGTACACACGGATTCTGCCCGGAGAGCAGGGGGGTGCCAGAATGAGGCCTGATAAACAGTAAGCCCACAAGAAATACAGGGCTCACAAGTGAATATTCTGGAAAGACTATATGTAAAATACCCCAAACCCGCATGCTGGAGGCTTACCCTTCAGTTATTTGAAAAAAATTAATAAACCTTTATTATTTATTAATAAATAATTAATAAACCTTCGCTAGCACATCACTCTTCTTTTTCTAGAGAATTCAGCACTCCCAGGCTGAACTGATAAGATTCAGCAGTCTATCAATTCAGAAGAAATAGTCTTACTCACACGGGTTTGCTGGCTCACCCATTTGTGTTCCAGAGTGAGTAATTAATTCTAATTAATTCTACCAATTCACAGAATTCTAATCAATTCTACCAAGAGGGGCTGTGGGTCCTTTCCTGAGGTCCAGGAAGAAAGAGATACACAGGGAACATGGCCAGTAAACTGGAAGTCGCGGTAGCCCTTGCACACTGCCACAGAAACCGCTAAAGTACCCCGCAATCCGGGCACGATAAACTGACGTGTAAATGAATTAATCTGATACACGTGTATACATGTTTGTACAAAGGCGTTATCATACTGTGCATGCTACATGCTGCCTTATATCCTGATTTTCGAATTTAACAATACATGAATCTCAATTAAGTATTCTGCCTTAACATTCTTTAAAACAGATAATATTTAGAACAGTTTTAGGTTCACAGCAAAATTGA
>CAUYRH010143182.1:0-15486 GCA_963574655.1 Perodicticus potto | reverse complement strand
CCCAAGAGCAAACTTGAATCTTAGATTCACTCACTGAGAAGTAGTTACAGAATAGCTTGAAGTCTGGTAGTGTGATTCCTCCTGATTTGTTTTTATTTCCGAGTAACGTCTTGGCTATTCAAAGTTTTTTTCTGATTCCATGTAAAACAAAGTACTATTTTTTCCAGATCTTTAAAGTATGACAATGGTGCTTTACTAGAGATTACATTAAATTTGTATATTGCTCTTGGTAGTACAGACATTTTAACAATGTTGACTCTACCCAGCCATGATCATGGTATGTTCTTCCATTTGTTAACATCTTCAGCTATTTCTTTTCTCAGAGTTTCACAGTTCTCTTTATAGAGATTTTTTGTGTCCTTTGTTAGGTAAATTCCCAGATACTTCATCTTCTTTGGCACTACTGTAAACAGAACTGAGTCCTTGACTATCTTTTCAGCTTGACTATTGTTGGTATATATAAAAGCTACTGATTTGCAAGTATTGATTTTGTATCCTGAGACACAACTGTATTCCTTGATCATTTCTAAAAGTTTTGAAGTTGAATCTCTGGGGTTTTCCAGGTATAAGATCATAACATCTGTGAAAAGTGAGAGTTTGATCTCCTCTGACCCCATTTGGATACCCTGATCGCCTTTGCTTGCCTGATTGCAGTGGCTAAGACTTCCATTACTATGTTGAATAGCAGGAGAGACAATGAGCATCTTTGTCTAGTTCCAGATCTGAGTGGAAAAGTTTTCAATTTTCTTCTACTCAATATAATATTGGCTGTGGGTTTGTTATAGATGGCCTCTATCAGTTTAAGAAATGTCCTGTCAAAGCCTATTTTTTTAAGTGTTCTGATCATGAAAGGATGCTGGATATTATCAAAAGCTTTTTCTGCATCAATTAAGAGAATCATACGGTCTTTGTTTTTCATTTTGTTTATGTGATGTGTTATATTTATAGATTTACATGTGTTGAAGCAACCATGTAAGCCTGGGATAAAACCAATTTGGTCTGGCACAAAAATAGAGAGGTAGATGTATGGATCAGAATAGAGAATCAAGAGATGAACCCAGCCACTTATCATCATTTGACCTTTGATAAGCCTATCAAAAACATAAATTAGGAAAAGAGATTCCATTTAACAATTGGTGCTTGGTGAATTGGCTGGTGACTTGTAGATGACTGAAACTGGACCCTCACCTTTCACCATTAACAAAAGTTGATTCTCACTGGATAAAAGATTTAAACTTAAGACATGAAACTGTAAAGATACTAGAAGAGAGTGCAGGGTAAATACTTGAAGAAATTGGCCTGGAAGAATATTTTGTCTGGGGGGCCCCCTGGCAATTGAAGCAACACCAAAAATATATTAGGTAAGGCAAGCAGACAGCCCTCATAATGGGAGAACATATTTGCAGGTTATGTTTCTGACAAAGGTTTGATAACTAGAATCCACAGAAAACTCAAACTAATTAATAAGAAAAGAACAAGTGATCCCATTTTATTATGGCCAGGAAACTTGAACAGAAGCTTCTCCGAAGAAGACAGGCACATGGCCTACCAACATATGAAAAAATGCTCATCATCTTTAATCATCAGAAATGCAAATCAAAACCACTTTGAGATATCATCTAACTCCAGCAAGAGTAGCCAACACAACAAAATCCCCAAACTATAGATGGTGGCGTGGATGCAGAGAGAAGGGAACACTGCTGCACTGCTGCTGGGATTGCAAACTAATACATTCCTTTTGGAAAGAAGATTGGCGAACACTCAGGTAACTAAAAGTAGACCTGCTGTTTGATCCTATAATTCCTCTACTAGGTATATATCCAGATGACCAAAAATCATTTTACAAAAAATACATTTGTACCAGAATGTTTACTGTAGCCCAATTCATACATGCCAAGTTGTAGAAGCAGCCCAAGTGCCCATTGACCCACGAATGGATTAACAAATTGTAGTATATGTATACCATGGAGTATTATGCAGCCATAAAAAGACATAGATTTTACCTCTTTTATGTTTACCTGAAACAGGGAGCTAAAACATATTCTTCTTAGTAAAGTATCTCAGGAATGGAAGAAAAAGTATACAATGTACTCAGTACTATTATTAAACCAATATATAATCATCCACACTTTCATATGAATGATAAAACACAACTATAGCCTAGAATGAAGGAGGGTAGAGAAGGGTGAGGAGAGGAGAGGGGGGAGGTCTGGTTGAGAGAGGGTATTCAGTGGGACCTCACCTATTGTGTATATTGCAAGGGTACATGTCACATCTATTAAGAGTTGAGTATGAATATCTTAACATAATAATTAAGTAAGTGAGGTGAAGACTATGTTAACCAGTTTGATGTAAGCACTCCAAATTATATATGAAATCTACACATTGTACCTCATAAATGCATTCATGTACACAGTTATGATTTAATAAAAAAAAAAGAAAAGTACATACAAAGAGCTTCAGAAAGCCAACTTCTTTCCTATGACCATGGAATATGTCCATTCTGTCTGCATCTAACGATAAGTCCAAACAGTTTGTACATTTCCTTTTAGAATTTCTCACGTGGATTACTCCATTATCTAGGCAATAACACTGTCAGGAAGCTGGTAAAAACCTTTGTAGAAGGGTTCCATCTGCTAATTTTTCAGAAACCATTTTACCTAGCTAAATAACTTTTTCTTCTTTGACTTTTCAATCTTCCTTTGTGAAAATATGTCCCATTGTCTTTAGAACTGAACATATCTATAAAACTAAGATTTCTTTGTTTTTATTTAGCCCATTAAATTTTCATAAGAATTTGTTTCTATTTTGATTTGCTACTTAGTCCTAAAGAAGTAATCTAGTTTACCTTGCAACAATTTCTGACCACATTTCACTATATGGATACCTGATTTATTTTCTACAGTGGATTTTCAGTGGTTGGTTACTCATTTTAATACAAAATTTCCTCACATATAGAACAAATATTTAAAAATTAGCATAGGGCAAAATCAATTTATATTTTAATCAAAAATGAGCAAAGTAAGCATAAAATTGGAAAGGTACCTACCCTCATTGAAGCTTTGCAAAGCAGTTGGCTACTAGTTCTTCAAAGGCTTATATATAAGTATAATGAAATAAATAATAATAAACCCATTTAGCTTTTAATGAAATATTTCAAACTAAGATACATGAGTAGAAAATCTCATCTGGAATAAAAGGGTGGTATATGTTCTCTTTCTAGTCTTTGATGATATTTATGGTATTTTGCTGTGGCTAAATTTCCAACATTTTAACTTTTCCCCAATAATCTCTCTTCGCTTTCACTGAAATGCATATGACCTAATATTAATTATTCTCTGAATCCTGGATGATTGGATAGCATAAAGCAAGTCCTTTATGGTGGGAAAATGGACTCCCTGCACAAATTGTACCAAAGCCAATATCTACTTTTATAAGTAATGTAAATGATAACATCACAGAAGGTCTATGTTTGTATAGTGCTTTAACAACCTGGTGAAGAGATTTCAAAATTACCATGTCAGTTGACTGTTAAAGCAGGCTATGGGTGTTTTGTTTTGTTTTTAATTATAACGACAGTTATAATTGTCAATGTCAATTATAATGTTTTAAATTATATGGGTGCTTTGGTCAAGACCACATTTCCACTAATAAACAGAACTAGAATCTAATTCAGGGATTCTCACTCTTAGCCTAAGGTTTTCTCTATTCTACATGTCATTATACGATATTAAATTGAACTGTCAAACATAAATAAGTATATTTTTATATGCTTTTGGTGTGAAAACTTATATAGAAATTTAAAATATATGTACTTGTATTTCCCATTTGGGAATTCTAAATTTTCTATAACAGATATAAAATTTAGAATTAAGGATTCTTTAAATATATTAATAATACATTTTGTCAAGGGAAATTTAATTTATATAAAATGAAATGTATCCCTATTTAGTGTATATTTTGAGTTTAGAGAAATACATATAGCCAGGTAATTGCCACTAACAAAGCATAGCACATTTCCATCACCCAAAGAAGTTCCATGTGATCGTTCATGGTCAAGTCTGCATCCCCTATGTCAGCCTCAGTCACTGAAGGTGTTTCTTCCAGTAAAGACTGTAATTGTTTCTCTGGAGCTTCATTTGAATGACTCGGGAGTACCTACTGTACTGAATCTGACTTCTTTCTCCCTCAACATAAGGCATTTGAGATCATCTATGTTGTACTGTTGTGTCAGAGGTTCATTAATTTTTATTGGTAATTAGCCTTCAACTGTATGTTATGCTAATGCATTTATTCATTCACCCATTGATAGCCATTTGCTTTGTTCCCACGTTGGCTATGAGGAATAAAAAAGCTATAAATGTTTGTATACTTGTCATGTGTGAGCATATATTTCTATTGCTCTTGAGTGAAAATTTAGAAATGAAATCTCTGATTCACATGGTGGATGCCTGTTTAAATGTATAAGAAACTGCTAAAAGGCTGTTTAAAATGGTTGTCACTATAAAGTTTCACAAGCAATATATATTATTAGTCTTAGATTTTAGCCATTTTATTGGGTTCACTGCGGTATCTCAGTATAATTTTAAGTTTCCCTGATGACTAAAGATACTCTAAACCCAATTTTCTGCAGAAAAAATGTAAAAATGATAATATTTCCTTGGAAAAGAATTTATAGAATTTAACTGTGATTGTTTCTGGTAGTGGATATTCTTTGCAGTAACATATATAAATTATAGATTCACTGCTTACATATATTATGTATACATATGTATGTATATATATATTATATATGTATGTATATATATAATATATATGTATGTATATATATAGGTTTAGCTATATTCATATAGCATATATTCACTGCTTACATATATATATAGATTTAGCTATATTCATATTTTTTTCTGAAAAAGTTTTATTTGGGGTTTGTTTTTGAGACATACATTGCATATAGAATTTAGGATTGCAATCATATTTTTCAGTACATTCAGGATGTTATTCCATTAACGTTTTAATTGTATGTTTTCCATGGGCAAAATGAAGTCATTTTTTATCTAGGTTTTTCTTTTTCTTTTCCTGTTTTTTCTTTCTTTCTTTCTTTTCTTTTTTTGAGAAAGAGTCTTACTTTGTAACCCTTGATAGAGTGCTGTAGCATCACAGCTCACAGCAACCTTAAACTCTTAGGTTTAAGTGATTCTCTTGCCTCAGCTTCCCAAGTAGCTGGGACAGGTCCAGACACAATACCCAGCTGTTTTTCAGAGACGAGTCTCACTCTTGCTCAGGCTGATCTCAAACTCCTGAGCTTAGACAATCTACCCACCTTAGCCTCCTAAGTGCTGGGATTATAGGCATGAGCCACTGTGCCTAGCCCTTAGGTTTTTCTTATACAATTTGAATTTTTTCTGGCTAACATTAGATTTTTCTCTTTATTAGTGTGTTTTAGTAATTTTTAATGTATTTCATGTTATATTTTTGTAGGTCTTTAAAAATTTTGCTGAATGTTATCCTAGCATTGTAATTGTATTCAAATTTGAGGATTTTTTAAGCCGTATTTCTTCAAATTTTTGCTTTTCTGACCCCACTGTGTTTGAAGCTACTCTTCTATGTATAACAGACAAATTCATTTTGTTCAGTAGGTCATTGATGCTATATTAATTTTATTTTATTTTCTTTCTTACCATTTTTAAGAGATTCAGGTATGATGTTTTACATGTTGTTAATCTCATCTAATTAAATTTTTTTTATTTGGACCCTTTATTTTTCAATTTTAAAATTTCTATTGTTTGTTTTTTAAAAAATATCCATTTACTTTTGTGTTTTTTTCATGTTGCTCTTTACATATTTCTACATATTTATAACAGCTGCTTACTGCATTTTCTAGTTTCATCATCTATGTACTTTATGGTTTTATTTCTACTATTTTCTTCTGCTTTGGGATACATTTTTTCACTTCACATTATGTTAGACATTATGGATTTTATATGGGCAAGAGTCAAGATTTTTTTTTTTCCTTTTAAAAGTGTTAAGCTTTGTATTTATTGGCTGGACATCGTTACTTAAAGATCAATGTCATCCCTTTTGAGTCATTTTTTAAACCTTTGCTAGCACAGATCTAGAGTTGCCTCCAGTCCATTTATAGTTTTACCAAATTACCAAGATGTAGTCCCCTCTAGGGACAAATAATCTCCTGAATATGCTAAACAGTCACCAAGGACCCTTTACTCTGGCTCGGTGGAGTTTAGTATATTTTTCTTAGAGCTTCCCTTACATGAACTCTGGAAATTTTTGCCTTTCAGGTACCGTACCTGGCCTCATGGAGTTCCTTTCACTCTATACTTGCCTTTGTGAGTGACACTCAGCAAGGATGCGAAAGGGTTCTTTGGTCAAATTTCTGAAGGTCTTTTCTGCACAGCTTCCTCTCTTCTAGAACGCTGCCTCCACAACTCTGGCTGACTCAGCCTTTTTCCCCCTCCATTTACATTCTCACCTGTGAAAGGTTATAGGGTTCCTTTTGGGTTTACCTCAAAACATTGTTTTAAGCAGCCGGAGTGGGAAAGACCGAAATGCAAGAAATGCTTCAAATAACCCCGCAGCATTTAATTCAAAGATGGCTTGAGAAACAAGGGGGGAAAGGGAAAATCTTTAATGTAATGCCATTTTCAGAAGTACTTCACAAGACTATTTCAAATACATGCAAAGAAAAAATGAATAGATTTTAGAAGATTTTCTAAGGGTATCCTGGAGTAGATTCAAGGCAGTATAAAGGGATTCTTGTTCTCTATTTGTAAATGTTTACAGATCCAAAAGAAGGGAAACAGAAAATGTGAATTGGAATGAGAAAATCGACAATTTATAAAATCTCCAAATGTGGCTGTACATTTCAAAGAGAGGTAGAAGATTATAAGCCAGGTATAAATGGGAATTAATTTATGATCCTCCAGATAAAATAAAAGTGTCTGATTGTACGAGAAGTAAAGGAAAATATTAAAAAGGCAAATCTCAGGGCTTGAAAGTAAAACCTAAATGTTTGAGGTGAAATGGACTCTGTTTACCTTTATTTACAGAAAATACTCAAAAAACATTAAAATAAATTAATACCCCTAGTTTCATTCAAAATGTCTTCCTATAGCTATTAATTTCTGAACATTATCAGAGGAAATTCCTTTATTCTCTGTGATAGAAACCATGTAACTTTAATGTGTGATGACCTAATCTGGACACTGAACTTCCAGATAAAATAAATCATGAGAGAATTGCTTTTAGAAGTCCCTTAAGTATCAATAAATGAGCAGATTGTAAACAATCTAGACATGATGCTATCTATATTGTATATAAGTCAAGAATTAGCGGTTGTCAAACTCAATAGAAACTCAATAATAACTGAAGTGCAGAATCATTAAAGAGGAACTATACTAATGTAGATTAATTCTTCTCAGAATATTATAAAGTTTTGGTTTTATGTATGCACAAAAAAGTAGGTCATGCTATAACTATGTGAAATCAGCAATATTGCACAAAGATTCAGAATGAATCTTCTCAGAATATCATAAACTTTTTCTAATGTACATGCAATTATTGGATTATGCTCCAGAGGTTTAAACTCAGCAACACAACATGCCAATTGCCTATTACAGCCCATCAACTGGATCAGTGGCTGTGAAACAGCCTCCATATCTCAGAGGAATTGTACCTTTAAATAAATTAGTCAAAGATGTCTTTCAATAATCTAGTCATCTCACATGTAGTACAATTTGTATTAAAACATATCAACTTTCTCTTTTGTTTTATTACAAACCTCTTGCTAGTGAAGGTGGAAGATGGTTATATTTCTACAGGATGAGAAGTGCCCGTGCCCAAAACAAATATTTTGAATAATCCGATACCAGATTTTCATTTAATTTTTTTTTTGGATTTCCTATTCCGTTATTCACTACTAATGCCCCTTATGCAAGAACCTCTCTAGAACAGAATAACATATCCTTGAAGGAACTCAAGAATTCCATCACAGATGTTCTTCAAAGAACAGACAGGTATCATCAGCTTGCAAGATCTACAAGGACGTGATCACACGAAGGCACAATGGCTATCTGATGACATGAAATAATCTTGAAGAGACATTTGGCAAAATACTCTCTGAGGCGATCTATCACAATATTGATAAATTGTCCATGATTTGTAACACCAATGGAGACATTTTCTTAGGATGTATCTTACACTATTTTTCACAGGTTTTTAATCATATGCTAAAGGAAAGACTGGAAATAAGTAAACTGTTTTCAACAAATTTAATCATGTTTTAGAACAAAACTCAAAAACATTTACTTAATGGCAATATGTGTGTATATATATACATATATATAACCCAAGAAGGTAGACTTTGCAGTGTTCTGTAGTGAATGTAAACTCTTAAGATACATCAAAGAAGCAGAGAAATGTGACCTATAATGAGGAACAAAATCATCCCTTTCTGTAAATCTTTATTTCCAGCTGTTGTTATTTTCCTTCTGCCTGAGGGAATTTCTTTAACATTTCTTGCAGCTCAAGTCTGCCAGTTGCCCTTAAATTTAGTTAGGAAGGACCAGAGTAAACTTTGTCCTATCTATGGCTAATGTTGATCCAAAAATTGAGGCAAAAATTGTCTGAATGCAGGCAGTCCCTAGATTATGGATGAGTCAGGTTCTATAGGTTTGTTCTTAAGTGGAACTTGTAAGTAAGTTGAAACAGATACCTTTACCTATTATCTGTAATAGCCCCCATTTTTGCAGAGTGTACGTCACTTGGATGATGTATCTCTGGGTATTACTGTAATAGCCTCCATTTTTTACATTTTGAAGTGTAAGTTGTATGTAAATCGTATATTAGTAACACAGGGACTGTTACTCTACTTGATACCCTATGAATTATTAGAATTTCCACTCTGGTTGGCAACAACTGGCATTTGTTTGTTCAGCCCTACATGAATACAAGGATTATCACATCTAATTTTCAGGCACTTCTTTTCCCAATCTCAAGTTGTTTCCTTGTGTTCTTGTGCTGATTAGTTTTGGCTAAGGCCTTACGGGGAACTCCTCCAGATTTCTGAAGCTCTGTCTCTGTGCAATTCTTTCCTCTTTGATACTTGGCACTGCAAACGCTATCAGCCTTGGCTTCTCTGCATTGCCCACTATTTCTTCCCAAGCCAGTGACACTATCTCACTTTCATCTTTCTGTGTTCCACGAAAACCTCTCCAGACAGTCAACTGGAGTAATCAGAGAGCTTTCCTTGTTTATTTTCTACCTCTAAGCTACTATTTTCTCATTATCTCTTGTTTAATGTCTTAAAAACCTCTATTTTATGCATTTTTTCACTTTTAAAAATATTTAGGGGCAGGAAAATGTAACTATTCCTTGTTATTCCATATTGGTCAGGAGTTTAAGTCTTGAAAGGAGGCTCTTATGATTTGCCTACATTTTAATATATTTAATTTTTTTTCAGTGAGCAAGGAAACATGCTTAAAGAAACATAAACCTCCCATTAGTATTCCTTCCATCTCTGATATTCATTTACTTACATAAATCCCACTGGCTATGAGCCAATTAGATAGTAGATGGTTTAGTTTAAATCAATTAAATTGAATGATATGTTCCATGATAACTGGGACGATCAAAGTGTGTGTCCAAAAAGCACTGTTCTTTTAACAACTCTCCTTTATGCTTGCAACAGTCCTTGAGCTCAGCTCAGGTTCACCTTCAACATTATCATCATTATTAATCTTATGCTTCTTATTTATTAATAGAAAGTGGTTAAATGAGTGAAAAGTATTGTTGGTATTTATCTTATCAAATATTTATTACTAGCATTTTAGCATTTTATTTAATTTTTTAAAAAACTATACTTGTATGATTATGAGGTACAAAGTGATGCTATGATGCAGGTACACAACGTGGAATTAGTAAATCAAGCTAGTTAACATATATGTTGTTGCAGGAAGACAAGGCCTAATGGAGAGAAAGAGCACCCAAATACCATGTTTATAAGAGGAAGGGCTTTATTCAGCCGGCAGAACTTATGGTCTAGAAGAATTCAAAATTGTCACACTCCCCTACTGGCTTGGTCTTTTCCTTTTATCTTTAGTCAGAAAGTTCCAAGCTATAGGTACTGTTCTCATTGGTCAGTTTGAATCAAGTGACAGATGCTATTCCAGCCCCCACAGAACTACAGGATTTCACAGAAGTAGAAATTTCCAAGTTCCAGTAAGTTAAGTCTACAAATTCCCGAGAGCTGAGTCACCATGGACAGGACCCTGCAGGTGTATCCTGTGGTCTCCTTGAGAAGACCTGTTCTCCTAGACCTCACCCTTCTCGGGTATGCTCTCTCAATATCCCCTTCAGTACTTATCATTTCTTCCTCCTAACTGCAAATTCAGACCCTTTGACCATTTCCCTCACCCCCACCCCTCTGGTAACCACTCTCTTCCGTGAGGTCAATTGTTTGAGATTCCACAAGTAAGATGATGTGGCCTTTGTCTTTATGTACCTCACTTATTTTACTGAGCATAATGTCCTCCACTTCATCTGTGTAGCAGCAAAAGACAGGAATTGTTCTTTTTAATGACTGAATAGCATTTCATTGGGTAGATATACCACATTTAAAAATCAGTTTATTGATGGACACTGAGGTTGATGCCTGCATCAGAGCACAGCCAAGCCCAAGTAGAAAGGCCTCTCTGGGGAGGACCAGCCAGGCAAGGTGCCTCTGTCGTCAGTGAGAGCCTCACCCTACGACCTGGAGGGGGAGCCAGAGAGGAACTGCGGCAGTTGCGGCAGCAGGGGGCGCCCACTCTGCCAGTGCTGCGGCTGCTGCGCACAGCCTGTCCCACTCCACTGGGCTGCGTGCTTGGGGGCGGGGCGGGGGCACCCAGTCTCAGTCCCCAACTTCCCTCAATAGGCCTGGCAGGGGAAGATATGCAGCCTCGGCCCCCATCTTCCCTCCCTGACAGGTAGAAGGGGCGTGGCTTGGCTTGGGAGGAGACTGCCTCCCCGGCCTGGCCCTCCGCTTTTCTTCTCCATAGGACGGAAGACTAAGGGGCAAGGCTAACTAAGGACTGGCCTAAGTTAGCGCTGAGCCTGTTCCCAGGTTGGAACAGACAGGGAGGAGCTCCGGGAGACCTCACACTGATCCGGGTCTATTGGTTCCAAATTTTAACCCCTATGGGTTCTTTGGGAAGGTTTGAGAGAGGAAGGTTCTATGCCTCTTAAGTTTTGTTATGTAACCCCAACCTTCAGTTACCCCAAGGGTGGGAGGCAGTAAATGCACTTTGCTGGTGATTACTCCGCATTTGTTATCACTCCCTCATCAGCTAGGCGCTGTGCTCATAAGAACCAGGGAACATCCTCCTCCAGACGGACCGAACAGGACCAGGCCAAATTTTAAGAGAAAAATGAAACTCAGAGGGGTAAACTGAGGATCTTAAGTAATTTTTTTTTTCCAGGGAAGAAGCTAAATTTTATAAATGAAGTATATGTTTGGGAAATGGAGACAGGTATCCAAATATCTGCTTGGGTTTACTAGATTCTTTTTTTCTTCATTGAATTTGGACAGTGATTATTTTATCTTCATAAAGATTAATCAGAGGTAAACCCCATTCCTTCCCACTTTCCAGAGCATTTTGGGGAGAGTCTCTCTAGCTTTGAGCACAGAAGAACAAAAAGCAGGCAATCTTCTCCTGAAAGGATTTGCCCCATTAGATGATGCCATTTGGATGTTCAGCCCAACTCACATCACTAAGATTTACAATTTATTTTTTTAAGTTGGCACCTAGTAATTGCACATATTTATAGGATATATAGTGACATTTTGATATATATAGTATTTAGTGATCCGTTTAAGGTAATTAGCATATCTTTCATTGCACACATTTACCATTTCTTTATGTTAAGAGCATTCAATATCCTCCGCCTAGTTGTTGTGAAACTATGTAATGTGTTGTTAAATGGTTAAACCAGGAGTGGGGCCTAAGGATCATTGAGAGATACGAATAAAAATCATATCTAAAAGAATGTATTTTATCCTAGGTTTTAGGTTTTCATCACAATTTCCTTTTATAGGCAATAAAAAAGACATGATAATAGATAATCAAGCATAAGAAAGAAGACATCATGAGCAAAAACCAGCAGAAACAACAGACAACAAAAACAGGCCTGTGAAATTTTCCAGATTTTGGAATGACTAGAATTATATAAGATTACTTTCCTCACTCCATTTAAATAAACAGATAGCATATTCAGAATAACTGCAGGGTAAAAGATCTAGCAATCTGTGGAAGACATAATTTTTAAAAGAATGAGGTGGAGCTTCAGAAATGAATCTCTAACACATTAAAAATTTAAAAAGGGATTTAGAATCGCATTAATGATTAGAAATGAAAATAAAATAAATAGAATGAGAAGACAGTTTAGGGATTCCTATGACTGCTAACATTAGGAGGAATGTGCTCTATGCATTGATTTTTTTTTCATTCATACAAAGCCACTTGTCTTGTCTGTTTACATCCTCTCCTTTGTGTGTGATGAGAAGTCACTGAGTTACCAGTGGTCCTATTCTTGTGTCTGAGTTGTAAGCACTCCCAGTGAGGGAAAGCACTCTTAAATCGTTTTTTAAAGATCAATTATTATGCTTTATCTAGGGAATTTTATCTCCTCTCTATATCCGGGGGAGCAGGGCACAACTGCTTTGCTGTTCTGAATGAATTACAAATAAACAACCATATTTTTTTCTCATTGTACATCATATTCTTTCTAATTCTTGACTGCAACCTCATTGCTTCTCTGAGACAACCAAGGGAAAAACTGCTCTGAATCTGGTTCTCTCTCCTCTGTTTTGGGCTGGGATTCCATGGACTCTGTTATCTCCAAATGATTTTATCTGATTTCTAGAAATTGCACTCTTAAGTCTGATTCCCATGGCATCCTTTCTTATGTGTTATTAGAATTACTATTTTGAACTATTTTTTTCTGTTATATTTTATGAATATTAGAAAGGAGGGGGAAAAGAGGAGGGTATTTAATCCACTGCACTGATCTGGAGCATTCTATTTTGAACCAGGCTTTGTTGAAAACTGCCTTTTTTATTCCTCACATTAGCATTGCCTGCAGGATTTTTAAAAAGTATTAAGCCAAACTCAAATAAATTAGATCAAAATCTCTGGGGATGGGGACTCAGTATTCACATTCTTATTAAAGCTTCCCAGGTAATTTTATTATATAACCAATTTTGACCAATTAAAGTGTACTTTTTCTTCTGCTAAACTATAAAATTCTTGAGGGCAAGCATTTAACATTACTTACTTCTGCATCTAGTTTGCAGATAGACATTTAAAGGTTTAATAAGTTGAATTAATAATTGTATGAGAAGTTCAGCGTGAGGAAATTAACAATAATTATTCATTTTTATTTTATTTTTCTCGGGTTTCTGGAAATTAAAAAAATGAAAAATTCATGAAAATATGTTCACCTCAATTTTCTGTATAAGTAATCTAAATTAAACAAGAACTGATCCATGTGTTATGAAAAAATTAGTGCATTTTCAAGGTTTATTAATTGCATAAGTACACACACATATGCAATGCTTCCAGTCATACCCCTGTGCCTTCTTTACTTGAATTTATAGTTATAATAATTTAATGGTTTCATTTTAGATATGAATTTTTCAATTATCAGTGTAGCAGTTTCTGTGCTCATGTAGTTCCCAGGATTAAGCTGAATGAATTTCCAGGGATTCCATTTTCTCTCACTTTGCTTCAAATGCTAATACATCAGTGTAGTTCAGCTGGGATAGTTGGGCACATTCTAATGAATAAACGGACTATCTAGCACAAAATCCCAGCCTGGGAACTATGAATCACCAGCCTATGAATATACTGGGAGCTCCCAGAAAGTTCCTGACAAATTACACAATGAAGCTTTTTTCTGTACAATGTTGCTGGAACTTGAAGGTGAGTCGATTGCTAGGTTCAGAGCTTTATATATTTTTTAATATGAAAAAGCAATATCTGAAATATAATATTAAATAAAATTAATAATGAATGCAAAATTATTCATGCACTTTTATAATATATGCCAGTGTATGTCTACTCTGAGGATCTTTTTGATCATTGAGATCAGAGAATTTTCCTCTAATTATGCCATATTTGCCATGTTTGATTCCGAATCTTACTCAACTGGCTCACACTCACATCTTCCCTTTGATGGATAAGCCCTGAAGATAGAAGAATTCCCCTGGGCTCTGCTGCTCAAACAAAGACAGACTGTCTCCGTAATTCAAACTGTTTTTTTTTTTTCCTTTTCAATATGGCTATAGTAACAATTGACTATTACATAAAATGTATCATATTGTCACTGTGCTGTTCAACAGCAAAAGTATGAGTCAGAAATGTGTGTTTTTACCATTAAAGTCCCCTTAATTTTTTTCATTATGATAATATACATAACATTAAATTTATTATCCTATTCATTTTGTGTAGCTTGTTAGCGTTAACTATATGCACATTGTTTGTAACCAATATCCAGAATGTTTTCATATTGAAAAATTGAAATTCAATACCCAAGAAATAACAACTGATCATTTCTTTCTGCCCTAAGCCCCTAGCTGCCACCATTCTTCTGAGTTAGATGAGTTAGACTACTCTACATAATTCTTATAATTGGATAATTATAATTAATGTCTTTTTTGGATAGTCTTATTTCATTTTAACATAATGTCCCCAAGGTTCATTTATGTTGTGCCATGTATCAGAATTTCTTTCATTTTTAAGGGTGAATAATATTCCATGGTATGTGTATTCCTCTTTAAAAAAGTAATTTTTATTGTGTGTATTTAAGGCAAACAAGATGATGTTTTAAGATACATATACACACAGATATACACACACATACACATACATAGATATCTATAGTTACCAGATTTTGTTTACACATTCCTCCATTCATGGACACTCTAAATTGTCAGAGCTCCCTTTTATCAATATATTCTCACCTTTCTAAATCACTACACTTCTACAAATACCCAAATGTGATGAATTCTCTCATCCTGGCTGATTATAAGGATTTCTATGCTCCATCCCAAATCTGCCGAGTCAGAAGGGTCTTGGTCATAGTGTACTTTTCCAAAAATGAGGGGGATCAGATTCACCCCCTCTGATTAAACGAGCTCATAAAAAATCTCCTGGAGCCTTTCTGAGAGAGAATCTAGAAAAGAAGAATTGCCAACACAGAGCATTTTATGGAGACAGATAATCTCTCCATTTATTCCTGTGCAGTTTATTCTTATATGTATATATTTTAAACTCATATTTCTTTTTTCTTTTTTTTTTTTTTTTTTGAGAAAGAGCCTCAAGCTGTCACCCTGGATAGAGTGCTGTGGCATCACAGCTCACAGCAACCTCCAACTCCTGGGCTCAAGCGAGTCTCTTGCCTCCGCCTCCCAAGTAGCTGGGACTACAGGCG
>CAUYRH010143177.1:0-17642 GCA_963574655.1 Perodicticus potto | reverse complement strand
CTTTAGCTTCCCTCCCACTACTCTTCCCAGCCTTTGGTAACCATTATTCTACTCTGTAACAGTATACCTCCATGATACCATTATTTTTAGCTCTCACATATGAATAAGAATATGTGGTATCTGGTTTTATGTGCCTGGCTTGTTTTACTTAACATAAAGTTTTCTAACTCTGTCTATGTTGTTAGAAGTAATTGGATTTCATTCTTTTTACAGCTGAATAATATTCCATTTTGTTTATGCACCACATTTTCTTTATTTATCCATTCATTGATGGACACTTTGATTCAATATCTTAGCTACTGTGAATAGTGCTACAATAAACATGGTAATCCAGTTATGTCTTTGATATACTGAATACTTCAGTAGCTATAAATACCTCAGTAGTGGAATTGATAGATTTGTTCTCTTTATAGTTTTGAAGAACTTCCATGCTGTTTTGTATAGTGGATATACTAATTTACATTTCCACCAACAGTATACACATGTACCCCTTTCTTGGAAATTTTGTCAGTATCTATTATTTGTCTTTTAAAATAATTTTTTATACTAGTCCTTGAACTGGTGTTAAGATGTTATCTCATTATAGTTATATTTGCATTTCTCTGATTATTAGTGATTCTGAGCATTTTTTCATATACCTGTTGACCATTTGTATGTCTTCTTTTGAGAAATATCTATTCAGATCTTTTGACCATTTTAAAATCAGATTATTATTATTTTGATGTTACATTGTCAGTTTTACAATTTGCAAATATTTTCTCTTATCATGAGGGTTTTCTTTTAACTTTGCCGATTGTTTCCCTTGCTGTGGGGAAGCTTTTTAGCTTGATATGATCCCATTTGTTCCTTTTTGCTCTAGTTGCCTGTGCTTTTGAGGTCTCTCACAGAAATCTTTCTCCAGACAAATTTCCTAAAGCCAGTACTTTTTAATACAAAAGTATAGAATAGAAAGTATCAGAATGCATTTTTGCAATAAAGTTAAGCAGTATTTAAGTAAGCTGTTTCAGTTTAATTACGGGTGTTTACATCTGTGTACATATTATGATTAAGATATATTTCTTACTGTGAGTTGTAGTCCAAAGCATTTGAAAAGCATGACTTTGCCAAATCCCAGTTTTTTTGCCTGAGGCCTGGATTAAATCCCATCCTACTTCTCTTCTTTACCTGGCTAACTGCTAGTATTTTCATAAAGCTCAGTTCAGATAATACTTCCTTGAAAAGGCTTTTCCCAACTCCACATAACAAGACAAGTCACTTCTGCTGCATGTTCTCATACCACCTCGCACTTCCTGAGTTGTAGAGCTTAGGTGAATGATTTATTTCCCTTTCCATTTTCTACTGTAAGACTTATGAGGCTGTGGATCATGTAAATCATATAAATCTTATTCATTGTCCTCTCTCTGGCAGCAAACAGATGCTTGGCAAGTCGTCCGTGTTCAAGGAATATTTACTGAGTGTACTTCTCAGAACAGTGAGAAATGATACTTTCTATATTATAAAAGGCTAGTAAATAAATATATTTATGAGAATTTATTGTGTGTTGGATACTGTGCTAATTGGTTTACATTTATCATTTCATTAAAACATCTCAGCAATTTCACGTGTGATATACTGCAGTTATTTCCATTATGTAGAGGAGACAACGGAGCCTCAAAAAATAAACAAACAAAAACTCTTATTAATGTTATGCTGTACTACCTAGTAAGGAGCGAATCAAAAATATTTAGTGAAAAGAGACAGTAGTGAACTGAAAAGGCCAGTGAAGGCTTATTATAGAAGAGGAAATTCTTCTGGGCCTTCAAGAATGCTGATATCTGGTGTAAGGGGGATTTTGAGGGAAGGAATGGGGGAATCAGAATTCATCTTATGGCTTGGTTTTGAAAATACTCTCACCTTAACATCAACATTAAAATAGTAGAAATTTAAAAAAAATCTCTTTTAAGTTAAATAAAGCAAAACTGTATTAGACTGTTTCTTCTCATAAGACCATTGGCAAGTAAGGCAGGGAACTGGGCTGACAAATTAGGATACCTACCTGGTAAATGTCCCTTGTAAAGGACTAGTTTTCCCTTTAGGTTTTAGCGTTAAGGAAAAGTGAATGCATTGCGCCATCTAGTGGTTAACTTTGCTTTCTCTGTTGGTTATTACAGATTTACCCTGGTAACAATAATGCTAATTTGCTGAAGGATCAGGATAAAACCCTTGCCCTTCAAGGTTCTCAAAGAGGAATATGTGCTGATAAAACAGACAAATCAATTAAGGCTTTCAGGCACTAAGATGAATTCAGGTGTTTTGAAAAATCTGCTTTACTGCAACAAACACAAGGAAAATCTTAGGTAGATTTTATAAGAAAATTATTGGAAACAACGCTGACCTCAAATTGAAGAGAGAACATTTCCACAAGTTAAAACCAGTAATAGATCTCAAAAGTCAGCATTGTGAGCCGCAGTTCAAATCAGAATAGTTCAGATTTTAGGAACAAGTTTTATGATCTGTGCCATTTCTGGGTCAGTTTTAATTAATTGATTTTATCCTCACTGTGGATTGTATTTTCCTTCCTTGGTGATACATGGTAAGTTTTGATTGGATGTAAATTGTGTTAGTTTTAACTTACAGGGTACTGCTATAGTCTGAATGTTTGTGCCCCTCCCCCCAATTCAAGTATTGAAACCTAATACCCAATGTGATGGTATTTGAAAGTGAGGCCTTTGGGAGGTGATTAGATTATGAAGGGACATTCCTCATGGATTAGACTAGTTCCCTTATAAAAGAAACCCCACAGAGCTGCCTTGCCATTCCTCAATGTAAGGACACCATGAAAAGGCACCTAAACAGGGAAGTTCTCCTTCACACAACCCCAAACCTGCCAATACCTTAAGCTTGGCCTTCCCAGGCCCTAGAACTGTGAGAAATAAACTTCTGCTGTTTATAAACCATACAGCTGATGGTATTATGTTACAGCAGCCAAACAGATTTAGACAGGTACTGGTGTATTTGTTCTTAAAAATTATTCTTTTTTCTTTTTCAGACAAGGTCTCACTCCATCCATGTTGGAGTACAGTGGAGTAGTCATAGCTCACTGCAGCCTTTGAACTCATGAGCTCAAGCAAATCACCTGCCTTAGTCTCCCAAGTAGCTGAGACTATAGGTGCATACTAATATGGATAGCTAATTTTTCTTTTCTTTTCTTTCTTTCTTCTTCTTCTTTTTTTTTTTTTTGGTAGTGTATTCTTTAAAATATTCTTGAATTTTGTTCTAGGGCCCAATTAATATCTTGGAAATTGCTTGTTTATTTGGTTTTTCTTTTAAACTTATTAAGAGGCTATCAAAGAAGTGTTTAGTGTAGACAAGGGGCTATTTTCTGTACTACTCACACACCAAGAACAGCTTTTACATTTTTTAAAATGTTGTAAAATAAAAAAAGAATATACAACAGAGACAGTATATGGCCTATAAAGCCTAAAATATTTACTACCTTTCCCTTTATGGAAGAAGTTTCCTTGGATTAATTTTTCCCCAGTACTAAGCCAAGAGTCTCAGTATTCTAACTGATGCCACATGTATTTGGAGGTTTTCCATTCTGGCTCTTGGTAGCTCTTGTGATTTGTGCTTAGATGTGTTACATAGCACATCCACTGTCCTGCCATTAGCCAAAGTGACGCATGTGTCCATCTTTGACAATGGGATGAAGAAGGAAGCTCCCTGTACACTTCAGGTCCCGTGTCGACGGGCAGGGATCTACAATTGTGTTACTGAAAGAAAGAGTGCATAATTTCAAATCAAACCAAACATATCCATCCAGATTAAATAAGATAAATAGATTCCTTTAATGCAATATTATAAGCCTATAGTGTGTGATGGCAGAATTTTTAGTAATGATGTTCTTGAGTTCCCCTAAATTTTTATTTTAATTTTTGTTTGTGTTTCAGTGAAACTTACAATAATTCTATATAAACTTATTTTTAAATTTTAGGGAAAATAGTTAGCTATTATTAGGAGAGTTAGAGTCTACATTTATAATCATGTTTCTACAATTTCAATGAGAAAAGATGGAGACAGAAAACAAACACTAATGTATATGGACACCTATGATCTCCAAGCACTGTGTAGAACTTTTAAATTTGTTCCTTTCTTTTAGTCTTCAGAGAAGCTCTTCATAGTAGGTGTTATTAATCTGTTTTATGGGCAAGAAACTTGAGTTTTACAAAGAGTAAGTTGGCCACAGTTCAGATTATTAGGAAATGGTGAAGCATGACCCAGAGCTCATGTCTATTCTATCTGAGACTGAGCTATTGATCTTTTATTAAATTAATTTTTAATTAAAATAGTAACTGTATACATTTATGGGGTACAATGTGTTGATTTGATATACAATGTGGAATGCTTAAATCAAAGTGATTAACATAGCCATCACCTCACTTACCTTTTTTTGTGGTAAGGCACTTAAAATTTACTCTTATTTATTTTGAAATACACCCTTGCATTGTGCACATTAGGTGAGATCCCACCAAGTGCCCTCCCTCCTATCAGCAATCTCCCTCCCCTCTCCTGTCCCTCTTTACCCCTCCCCCTTGCTAGACTATATTTGTGTTTTGTCATTCATATGAGTGTGTAGGTGTGATATATGATTATGTATAATTATAAAAGAAAGTCTTTCAACATTTTATCTATTTATTTGCTCTCTCTTTGGACAAAGTTTTGTTACTTAGTAAGGTTTATTTGTGGTAAGGATTATCTTGTACTTACATTTTTATATCATACCCCACATGTCTTCTTTTCCTCAGTTATTATCTAGTTTTGTTATGACACTATTTACATTAGCTATACTTTTTTTTCCAGCATCTGGATTGAAATAACACTCCTTTATCATGAATATGGCATAAGGTCATTATCAAGTTTATTCTACTTTCCATGTGCTTTCTCCATTTCCTCCAATTTCCTGATGGTTGAACTGTATCTAAATTGTCACGACACAGTTGTTACATGCTATCCTGTCTCATTTAATCATTACTTAGTCTCTCTCTCTCTTTCTCTCCCCATACACATGTATGAGGTTAGACAATTAAGTTTGTGAACTCATCCCAGAAAAAGTACTACATATTTCTTTGCTGAAAGGGTCACCTTAGAAGTATTCTCCTTGGCCATCTGTGGACAGTAGTGATATTCAGCAATGGAGCACTATTTCTAGGACAAATTTGTGAATTTAATTGTCAGACCACACACATGCAAGCCACACTCCTATATCCATTTCTCAAGTCCCAGCATGAAGGGATCAATTCCTATGCTCCTAAGCTTTCTTTTTGACTCTAGATACTATCACAATATTTAATTAGATGGAAAAATTATATTTTTTTCCTGATTTTAGAAATTTTTTCTCAGTATCATGTTGCCCACAGGATACATCCTGTTCTTGTCAACTAAGTTTAAGGGAAGTCCTTCTAACCAGCTGAGGTATGAGCCTCCTTTTTTATCCTCCTCCCCTAACTTATGAACTAAAATTCCTTATCACATATGAAAAGCCAAGAAAAGCCCTTTTATTTCCTCACATTTTCTATCCAAAGTATTCTGTTCCTAGCTTTTTGTCTATAAAGTTAGGTAACTTTTGGGTTACATTGGAATTTAACTTTTGAATAATTACTGGTTAAATCTTACCACAGCCATTGTAATTGCTACTTGTTAAATAAATCATGATGTGACATCTGGAAATAATAAAGATTATAGAAGAAAGTCATCTAGGAAAGAGATGGCAGACAGAAAAGCAGAAGAATGTTCTAGAGGAAATTGTAATTGATTTTGCTATGAATGAAAATGGACACTGCATACTGGCCCTTTTTTTAGAGACACTATTGGGAGACTTGACACGTATTCTTGTGTAAAATCTTATTGTTAAGGGCAACAAGTTCAAATAGAAAGAATTTTGAAGGGTCCACCACTAGACAGGTGGGAGTGCCAAATTTTCCATGTTAATTATGTAATCTCCATGTCCCATCTCTAGATTATTCAATTTATGATACAGAAATATAAGAAAATGTTACTACATTCAAACCATTATTAGTCTGATTTAACGTTTCTCAAAAGATGGAGCACAGAGAAAGTTTAGAAATTAAAGTGATCACCTTGGGTTTTTATCGTTGACTTGATTGAATGGCTGTCCTGTGTATTGTTTCTTCTTCTTTACCATTGTTAAAGAATTAAAAAAAAAAAAAAACCCTCTGGACTAGATGAGGTTGATTACATTCGGTGTGGGAACACATTGCAGAATGCCCTTGGTTCATCTTGGACCATGGAACACCTAGAAGGGGCCAGGGAACCATTACTGTAAAAGCCCAAATTCCCATTTTGCTGTCATTGAATCCAGAGTGTCTGGGAACTTGGATTTCCAGCTCACTAAACTCTTTAGAATTCTTTCCATTCACCAGACAGTGGACAGATCTTTCAAGGTCTACATGGAACTTCTTTCTCTAAACATGTTACCGGGCTTATTGTTTGCCGTCTCCTACTTTGGCACACACTACAAAATGCTTTCACGGTTGCTCTCTTGTGAGCAATCCCTTGCTTTATTCCAAAGCTTGCTGGGGGTCAAAGGAATTGTGGATTACATATTTCAAAACAGCCTTCAGGGTTTTGATCCCTGTCATATTTAGTTTCTGGCAATATTGCTTAGTAGCTCTGAGCACTTGATCAAACCACTGGACCATATTTAGCTTCTAGTCCATGTGTAACTGACATGTAATAAATATCTGTGTAAGTGAAGAAAAGGTGTTTGTGCAACGGGGAAGGAGTTTTCTAAGTAATATCCAACCTAGCCATTGTGTTTTTCCTGTCTAAAGCCAGTTTGTAAAATGCTTTTTTATTTTCTTTAACCAGAACCAACATTTTTATAGTGGCTTTCACAGTTATCAGAGCAGGTTTACACTGGAAGAGCTTTCAAAATTTTCAAATTCATCCAGATTTGTGTACTGTCAAATTGACGCAAACTAAAGATAAATATGCACAACTATATAAAGAAATTTCAAAAACTTCCTATAATTAGTGAATCGGCTGTTAGGGAATGGGCATGTCTGAAATAAATCTGGATGTGATAATTCTGACTGAGGCAAATAAAAAGAAAGAAGAGTGAAGACATTTAGTCAAATGGATGAAGACAGTGTTCTAGTAAATTAGCAAGGAGGGTTAGTAACTGACACCACATCTATAGTTAGTCTTCAAGTTATATGAATTGTATTTTGCTCTAAATATCAACACAGACCAGATGTGTGCAAGAGCAGTTATTAATATAACTTTAGCCAAAGAACTGCCATGGACAACCCATCTTCTCACTAACCAAACTCATGGGAAAGTGAATTAGAAGGGCAATCCACCAACCGTGGTAACTCAATTATCCAAGCAAGGTTGGTGCTCAGTGGGATGACAGCTATTCCAGAGCAAGAAACTGGAAGGCAAATAATACCTTTTGAAGAATGATACTTTTTTTTCAATCCTTTGAAAGTCAGTTGACCTTTATTATTATCTTGTTCTATAGATGGGGAAGTGAAAATTGGAGTGGGTCAAAAACTCATTCAAGGACACAGCTAGTTAAGGAAAAAGGATTCAAAAGGGGGCTTTCCTAACATTATAGGGTATTCCTTGGATCACAGTGCAGTTTTCTACTAACAAGCCAAAGTCTGACGTGTCTGCCTGAGGCTCTTTTAACCCCAGCATTCCCGTCTTTAAACAAAGGGAAAAGTTCAGCCAAGCTGAAGCCTTTCCGCTATGACTGGTCTCAGCACCTATGACCAGCAGAGGACGCCAGAGTCCTTCGAAAGTTGTTTTTGGCTTCACATTACTCAGCCTGCAGGAATCAAATTATTGCTTGAGGGTGGGTGGAGGGAAGTGTCTCCGAATTATCTGACTCTCTCTTCCACTTTTTTAAGGAGAAAAAAAACATTTTCATTAAATTGTAAGAGATATGCTGTTACGGCTTTACTTGTTAATCAAAACAGGCTTCCCCAATCTAAATACAATTAAAACCGAGTTTATAGACCTTTATCTCCTTCCTACTGGTTGTGTAGCCCTTGGAACTCCTGCTGGGAATGGTGTTTTGGAAACACTGAAGTGTGTTGCGGCCCCCTGGGTATGGCACCAGGGAAAGAGGACAAGGGAAGCTGGCTTGTCAATTAAGTGAAAAGAATCTGAAACATGAGGACAGACACAGTGGCATTCTGTGATGGCAGAAACCTCTGCAAGGGAGGCTCCCTACAGAGACTAATAGCAGAGTCTTTCTCTGCTGTGGTCTCAAGACTAAAGACTTGCTAATCAAGATTCACATGCCAAATTCATGGAGAGGTTTGGGGTTTTCTTGGGGGCATGGTTACTATGCAAAGGGGGCTGATGTGTAGAATGGGGTTCATGTCATACTTCAGAAAACATCCTCAGCTTCATCATCATTCAGGGCATTTACCTCTCCATGGCATTTCTGGTGAGGCAGAGCAGTTATTCGTGTAGCATTATTGACCAGGTGGTTAGATATTTCTGTCTCAATTAAGTATTTCCAAAAACAATTGTTTGAGGAAATAAAAATATTAGTCTGTTCAATATTTGCCAGTTTGAATATTTTCCTTATATTAAACTAAGCTGAGAGAGCAAGATGTGAAAATTAGGGCATTCTATTTGCTCTGCTCAAGACCAGGGATAATTTAACATTGGCATTACTATCACTTCTCTTCCAAAGGCTGGTTTCCAAGGGCACTATGAGAACAGGAAAGAATGTCATCTGCTCCAGTTTGGGGAACACATATGGGACCCAGAAAAGCAGGGTCAAATTTGAGACATGAAGAATGAGTCAGATATGGCCAGGTGTGGAGAGATTTGGGATGTGTGTTCTGGGCAAGAAGCAGTGACCCAGGGTGGGCTCAGCAGAGAAGCTGTGCTCTCCAAACACTTAGCCCACTTTTTAGGAAAGGCAATGTGATGGGAAATGATCCCTGTCCACAATGGTGCTGTGACTTAAGCAAAAAATTAAATCAGTTCATCAACAATATCACATGTAAGCAATGAAGAAGTTGGCTCATTAGAATTTGTATATTCCAAACAAAAAATTGGATGCTGGATCAGGTCTAGAAAAAGTTTTCTATTGCTCTGAAACCTCATGGAGGACAGGAGACTCAGCTCTGACTGAAAACCCAAAGGACAATACACATTTCAACTTATATTTCTGTGAAATCTGATATACAGAATGAGGAGAGAAAAGTGAAAGTACCAACTTCAATTCAGTAGGTTTAATGGGAGTCAAGTTGGCCTAATTAACTTCGATGCCGGCCTATCTTCAGCTCATTGTGTTTAATATGAGATAGATAGATGTTCCAGATCTATTGCTTTAGTGTGAATGGCTGTAGGATGGTCTTTGCCAAGACTGGGGACTCATCCTGTGCCACGTTATCTTGTCACCTTTGTTCTTAGGAACAGCTAGAAAAGTCATTAGAAATAAATCAAAATTTGGATGCTCTTATTTCTTTCTAGTTGAATTACCTGGCCCTGGAACAGTCAGCCTACATGTGGCTATGGGGGCACTATTACTAAAGGGATGTGATAATGAAAAAGAGTCAATGAAAATCTCAGGACAGTAGAGCTATGGGCATCCTTTTAGTTGCTACTTTTGTGTTTAGAGTCTGAAGATTTGGTGTAGGGGAAGAGACATCTTCTAGGGAATTCTGCAGAAATGGGGCTCTGATCATTTCCTGGCTCTGTGGTAGAATATTTGAGCCTTCCAGGAAATGTGGGTGTCCCACAGATCAAAGCCAATCTGTGATAAAACAAGAATTGAAAACCCAGAAAGGATAAAATATTTTCCAGACCCTCTTTATTTCAGCCATTATTATCAAAATTAATCCCAATGTATTTTTCCTTGACTTCCCCCTTCATTCACAGCATGAATGTGTAGAGACACAAAACATTTAATACACAGTCATTGCCTTCAAAGAGATAAAGCATAGTAAGTTTATGAGAAGTGTATCAGTAGACTAGGAATCATCAGATAGAAGGGATTTTGTCTTATTCTATTCATCTTGAATTTATCTTTGCCACCATTTTTTAAATGAATACTCCAGGTAGTATGGAAGGACTCTAAGAGAGGATATTTGTGCCCGAAATGTAGAGATGGCATCAGAAATGGCTTCACAGAAGCTGCCGTAGCAGAACTGTAATGAGATGTGAGAGATGAGTTATGAGACGGCAAGAGGAAGTCTTCTGACAAGTTAGGGAGGAGCATGCAAACAGGATTAATATGTATATTAATACACAATGCTCAGAGAACTGTCCAGTGGCCTCACAGACAGGGGGAAAGGCCAGAAGGAGTCCAAGAGATCCTGGAGGAAGCACAGACATAGGCTGGATCATGAAGGATGTAGGGTGATGTCTGTAGACTTTATCTTGTAGAGCTGTGCTTTTCCAACTGTCTGTGGGGGGTGTCCAGTTGATATTGTTCTTTCCTTAAACTTGCACAGACCAGTCACCATGGGAGTCCAACAGCACCCCTCCCCACCCAGTGAGGACTGTATTCAATGACACAAGTCTCCCTACCCTACACTTGGGTAACATGGTGATGTCAAATGTTGCATTTCCAAACAATCTTCGGTTCTGTACTTACTTGTTATGGACAGGACCAATGTTCATGGGCTGGTGCCTGTCCACAGACCATGCTGTGAATGGCATGGCTGAGGATAAGACACCCCAGAAACCATCTAAACAGGGCAATGATTTGAGCATACTTCAGAGCTGTAGATTATGCATTTCAGAACATTTCAGAGCCTAAAAGCCCAGGACATGATGACTGTTGAAAAGATGAGGAAAGAGAGAGGGGAGGTTAAAGATTTCTGAAAAGTTGAGGCTGCTGAGATTCTGTTAACTCAGATTGCCACTTGGGTCCTTGAAAGGGGAACCTGAAGATGGTCCCAGGGAAGGAAAAGCTTCCCCATATGACAAAAAGGGCTTTTCTCAGAACACAACAAAGACAGCACAGACTTTGAGTCAGAACCTGCTTCAAGCAGCCAAATGGAGCTCAACATAGGTATTTGTGTGTGTGTTCACCTTCCTTGCGGCAACAGAGTTTTGTACTGGAACATTCCTGTGCTCCAAAGTCATGAGCGATAGTACAGATTCATCAGTGTGACTGAATCCCAGCTTCCTGTTGGAGAGCTTCCTATCTTCTCACAAACAAGCCCCAGCTGGTCTGATAAAATTGTAATTACTTTCAGGTGCAAAAAGCCACTGGCTCTGCCGTGCCACGCAGAGTGCAGTTTTGCTGCTGAGATTTGAGGGCTGATGTGCTGGGAAGACTCTGGGTGGGGAAACTTGTGAGCTGGGAGACAGGCTCTGTGTCTCCCCCCACTTTGCAAATGGAGGGAGAAAGGCTTCCAAGAGCATTTTCGGTTTGCTGACACTTGCTTCCCCCCCAACCTTTCACAGAATGGAGATGCACAGACCACCTGTCATCTTGCAAACATATCCATGACTATCTCTAACAATGGCTGCCCCTGTCTCATTACCATGATGCACCCCACCCTGGCTACACCCTGTTGTAGACTGCCAAACTAAATAGAGACTCCAAAATGGGCCTTGAGCTAGGGGACTGCATCTTGTATCTTTACAGCCCCAGCAACCAGTACAGTGTTTGATACGTGGTGGGAACTGAATGAAGTGATGAACAGCTGGGGTTCTGGAATCTGCCACCTAAGCATTCGTCCCTCCCCCTCCTTTCTTCTTATCTTTCCTGAGTCTTCCCCTTTTCCTTCCTTTAGTCTTTCATTTTCATTTAATGTTTACTACACACCTACTATGTGCCAGAACCTGTGCTAAGTTTTGATTAATTCTTGAAAAATGCACCAGAAAGGATGCTGCTCACATATGGGGCCATATAGATTCTTGGGGCTCCAAAGTCAGAAGGGATCTTGAATGCCTTTCAATCCAAACCCACTTTCTCCTCACCTTGTGGTTGAGTTCATCTATACCAGCCCCTCTCCAAGTTTTTGTTTACACACTTCTAGTGGTGGAGAATTCACTTCCTTTGAAGGCAATTACCCCTCACAGGACCATTTTGACTGTTAGAATGCTCCTTATAAAAGACCTTATTGCTAACAGTTATTGCTTTACCATAGTGAGATGACGAAAGACTAGGTTTTCATCCTTTCTATGCTTCTGTATTTTCCCATTTTTCTTCAAAAGAATGTTTCACTTTATGAGAGAAATAATAATTTTTGTTAGATAATTATTGTCAAAATAAATTTTTAAAAATTGAATTCGGTAAATCCTTCCTCACCATGAGTTGAGATTTCTCTCCTTGTAGTTTCTCCCTATTGACCCTCGCATTTCCCAGAGGAAGAAAGAATAAGCTTGCTTTTTTTCTCCTGCAGCATTTGATGACCTTTACCCTTTTAGTATTTAATTGCTTATTTTATTGCTAGTTCTTCCTAAGTGTTTGACTTACTCAGCATTATTCAAAAAAGTTGATGCTAGCAAATAAGATTTGAATATACTTCCTTTTTTTTGGAAGTAGATGATTCAATCTCTCTTTCACTGAAGACACTTGATTTATATTTGGCGATTTTACATGCTATTTCCTGCTTTGGCAATCATGACTATATGTGTACCAGAATAGGACATGATTTGGAGCATTCTGGGAGACACTGTTAACCACTGCATTGGTTAAGAGTGTGGATTTTGGAGTTACATAGACATGGCTATATGTCCAGCCTCTATTAGCTTTGTTGCTTTGGGACAGTAATTTATATCTGTGCCACCTTGATGCCCTTGTGTATGTTTTGAAGATAATAAGGTCTAACTAACACGAGGTATGCAGATGCAATTTGCTAACATCTAAAAAGGGCTTAAAATAGAACATATAGTGTAAGTGGTTCATATTTTTTATCTAGGCATGCAACAAAATTCCACTTATGTATTTCTTTCTAATTAAATGAAAACATTGATTTCACATATGTAGTTTTTGAGCCCTTTTGTTAATCAAGATCTCTGCTTGCCTCTCATTCTCTGGCATTAAAGACTATGCTCTTGGTGTCTTATTCTAACTCTGTGGTCCCCAGCCCTGAAGCTGTAGACTCGTACTAGTGGCTGCACAGCAGGAGGTGGATGGCGGTGGTCAAGTGAATGAAGCTTCACCTGTATTTATAGCTGCTTCCCATCACTCGCATCACCACCATCCGAGCTCCACCTGCTGCCAGATTAGTGACAACATTAGATTGTTATAGGAGCATGAACCCTACTGTAAACTGCTCAGGGGAGGGATGGAGGTTGTGTGTTCCTAAAATCTAATGCCTGACTATCTAAGGTGGAGCTGAGGTGGTGATGCCAGGGCTGGGGAGTGGCTGCTAATACAGATTATCATTAGCAGAGAGTTCTGACTGCACAAAAATCATAATAAATAATTGTTTGCAGATTCATATCAAAACTATCCCCTGCCCGTGCAAAAATCGTCTTCCATGAAACTAGCTCCTGCAGCTAAAAAGGTTAGGAACGACTGTTCTAACTGATTGTTTTAATGCTATGTAAGAGAAGACATTCCACTAAGTGTGAGGTTCCTGGTGCAGCTCTCAGAAAACTCCAATTGCCTATAGTATGATCATTGTCTACAATCTCTTGATTTAGACAGGCAAGACCAAAGTCATCCCAGAAACCAAGTTTTTAGGCAGAAAAATGGGAGCATTTTTGTCAGTTCCAGACTGACATCCGATAGCCCCAAAGAATCTCATGAGTGACAAACAGGCGTCTGTATTCTTCAGGACTGTGATCCTCTGAATCTCATGTTAGATTTATACCTTGGCATTTCATTGTCTCTGGAGTAATTGCCAATGATATTGTGCCTTTAATTTGTTTCTTGTTTGTTATTATTATATAAAAATGCAAATAATTTTGTTGCCTTGATCTTATGTTCTGTGTGTTTTTAGGAGGAATTTCATTTGCTTATTTTTTTTTTTGTAGATTTCTTCTATTCCAATCTTTGTGTCTTTTATTTATTTATTCATTTCCTTATTGTGCTTAAAGCTCTGGCACAATGCTGAATGAGAATAGAGAGAGTGAGTATCTGTGCCTTGTTCCCAGTCCTAGAGGGAAACAGTTTAGTCTTTCACCTTTAAGTATTATGTTAACTGTAGGTTTGTGCAGATGTTCTCTGTGAAATTGAGGTAATTCCCCCCAATATCTAGTAGTTCTGTTATTTGCCATGAGTAGCATGTTGGAGGCCCCGACTAGAAATACACATTTGTCTGTTTCTACTTTTGACTCTGTCAGTTTCTGCTTCATGTTTTTGAAATTTTGTTGTTTGATGTGTGTGTGTGTGTGCATGCCGAAAGAGTTAGGATGCTTTATCTTCCTGGTGAACTAAACCATTTGTCATCATGTATTTTCCCAGAAATTTCTCTCTCTCTCTCTCTCTCTCTCTCTACACACACACACACACACACACACACTATAATCTATTCCTTTTCCAATTTACCCTGATAAATCCCTGTTTTCATTTAAGTGATTATTATTATTACTACATGGGCTTATATATATTATGTAGCTGTATTTAAACATGCTTTGTCACACAAGTATAGATTGCTAACTTAATGGAAGCTAACTTAACAACAACAGAAAAAGGCAGAATTAATTTACATAACCTGGAAGTTCAAGAAAGGGGTCATTCTACTTTTGGATATAGCTGGATTCAAGGACCAAAAAGTAATTTCCTCTCTCCCCCACCTCCTGTTTTTCTGTTAGCTCCTTCTCCCTTATACCTTCTTTATACAGTGTCTATTATCACCACTGTTCTTCACGCACTATTTGCAGTTTTAGATAAAGCAGATGGTCCTTTTTGTCCAGTGGCTTCAGGAAAACATCCTGGCCTGGCTTCGGTTTTTCTCATCTGTGTCATGTCCGCATACCCAAACCAATCGCTATGGCCTAGGAAATGGGAAGTTGTGCTTAACCTTTGGGTCATGGTCCCAACCTTGTGGCATCATATAATTGATGAACTCAAAAAAATGTGGTGGTGGTGGTGGGGTGAATTTCTGAAAGGAAAATATTATGGAAAGTAAAGGGTATCCAAAATTGTCAGCAATATCCCAAAATCAAAAGGCACTATTATTTGAAAAACCCTACTATATGCTTCAAGTAGAAATGATTTGAGTATTTAAAGAGGCAATAACAATTAAAAGCCAATTTGTTTGGAATCCCTGGCTGTGCACTTCCCTGGAAATGTTTGAAAAGAAATGGGAACCCCCTTTTAAACTAGCTTCCTCCATAACCTAATTTCTTCTCTTGTCCATTGTTCAACAAAAATGAGTGAAAACAAAAACATTTTTCTCATGACTTCAGAAGGGAGTTTATTGGGGGGGTGCAAGGAGGAAAGGACTATAGTGATGGTTGGATTGATCTACTGAAAACATTGGGGAGGGTGTTTTGTGCGTAAAGAATGAAATATGTATGGACATCAACAAGCAGGTTGCCTGTGTTAAGAATGAGTAAAATGTGAATGGAAGGCTGTCGAGAAGAAAAATGAAGGAAGGTTGGAAAAAATCCAGGAAGGGAACAGAATACCAATATACACGTGTTTAAGGATCAATGAAGTACTACATTAGGTTCAAGTGCAAAAAGTATGGCAAAGAGAGCGCCTTGTATCTCATTAGCTGTAACCTCCCTGCCCTCATTGCTGCCCTCCCCTTGCCATCTCCTGTCTCCCAGGTCAGCTCCAGCCTCATCCATCCTCTCCTTGGTGTTCACCAACCTCCATCCCAGCACATGCTCTGCTGTATTGTAATGAACGGTTCATATGTCTCTCTCCACCTTGTGGCTGTGGCATTCAAGGTGAGGAACTGTACCTTATTTATCTTTGTGATTGTGGTAGGAAAAAGCTTTGTGGGGGTGATGAGTAAATTATGATAGGAGATTTACAATCTTATCACAAGTAGCAGAGGTTGTCCTTTCCCCTGGTGAACTGTTCCTTTTCATTAAACAAATGTCCCAGTTTCAGAGGAAACTAAACTTCCCCCTTCTTTCCCTTTCTTTAATTCACTGATGTATAAAAATCCAATCATGAAATGTTAGCTAAATATGTAGATCTTGAAATGCAGAAGGAAATATGTATCAAGGATCTCAAGCATCCTGTTTCCTCCTCTGCTTTGCTTTTGGAAAGAGGGGCCCTGTGTGTGATATGGTCCATCAGGATGAGAACTGCTGACTAGGTTGGAATAACATTCTCCCCCCCTAATCCCTAATTGACATGCTCAACAGCTGTACCACACTGCTGCCCACATCTTTCAAGACCTTAATGACTGTTTTCAGGGTTCCCTGGCCTGTTAATTGGCCCTCTCCTGTTACTCATCTCAGGAGCGATAGTGACATTGTTTACGAGACTAGGCATTCCAGATCAGAAGGAGCCTCCAATCCCAGACTTGCTAGGCTGATTTGCTGGGAGTCGGAAACCTTCTGGTATTTCATTCCACAAAGGAAATGACATTCTCCCTGGAGCACAAGCCCTGGCCACCCTGCTGGTTGATAACAACTCTCACTTTCATCCTTGTGGTTCAGGGCCCCTCCCGCCTTCTTAGATTTTAGCAACAGTAGCAGCTGCCTCAAGCCATACAATTTCTCCTTGTTGTTCTCATTCTCTCTTTTTTTCCTTTGAAAAAAACCTTTTAACTGAATCTACCTTGCTCAAACTGCATTCTCAAGGTGAGGCTAAGAGATTAAATCACCTCGGGATAATTCGTACCCAGCTGCTGCTGCTGGCTTCCCCTGATTGTCAGTGACTTCATTGAAAACATATGCATGATCTTTCAACATGTCCACAGGTGGGGAGGGGGAGAAATACTTGCAGCTGGAGAAAGGTTTTCTGATGTGTCACTAAGTACATGCATATGATGACATGGGATCTCTGTACAGTCACTGCAAATGACTGCCTGGCCTCTCTGCTTCTCTTCTCTTGATTTTAGAAGCCAGATTCCACAGCTTTTCCATATAGAGAGTAGAGTCTTGGGCTGTGCAAGCATGGAGCTCTGGAGGAAGGCAGGAAGCATGAGCAAGGCTGGGCTGCCCACTCAAGGCTGCATCTCTGTTTTTATCAGCTTACTTGCTGAATTCCTAGCAACTCCTAAGACTGAGCTCAGCCCTGTTCATGAGTTCTTTCAGCAAGGAAACATGGGGTGATGCCTTGCAGATTGAGTGGCTGCTCTCACAGAGCTTCCTGTCTTGTAGGGAGTAAGAATTTGACAGCTAAATAGAGCTATAAAATGTAGAAGTGTCACTTGGTGACTAAAACAGAATAACTTACCTAGCCTGGAGTGAAGGAAAGCCAGAAATGTCTTTTTTAATTTATTTTTATTTTTTATTGAGTCATAGCTGTGTACAATAATTCAGTCATGGGGTACAGTGTGCGGGCTTCACATACAATTAGAGATATTTTTATCAACCTGATTGATATAACATTCATGATATTTTCTCATTTACTATGTGAAAACATTTTTGATCCGTATTTAGAAGTTTTCTCCTGACCCTTCAAATATGCACCACAAGTGTGATCTCACCCTTTATCAGAAATGTCTTTTTGAGAAGGCAATTCTGTAGTTGTATTTGGTATATTGAAAACTATTGAACTTTTACCAAGCTGGCCCCTG
>CAUYRH010143174.1:0-32351 GCA_963574655.1 Perodicticus potto | reverse complement strand
AAAAAAAAAAAAAAAGAGGCTAGTTCGGCACCTGTGGCTCAAGGGCTAAGGCGCCGCCACATACACCTGAGCTGGCGGGTTCGAATCCAGCCTGGGCCCACCAAACAACAATGACGGCTACAACCAAAAAATGGCCAGGTGTTGTGGTGGGCATCTGTAGTCCCAGCTACTTGGGAGGCGGAAGCAGGAAACTCACTCGAGCCCAGGAATTGGAGGTTGCTGTGAGCTGTGATGCCACAGTACTCTACCCAGAATGACAGCTTGAGGTTCTGTCTCAAAAAAAAAAAAAGGCTAGGAAATCAGAGGGCCTGGGTTCAAATCCCTACCGTACCAGTCATAAGCTGTGCCATTTGGGACAAGATGCTTAACTCCTCTGTGCTTCAGCTTTCTCCTCTGTACAGTGAGGACAAAGGTGGTGTCCTCTCCCACCGAGGTGGCTGTGAGGATCTGGTGAGTTAATATGAAGTCATAGGACTGGCTGGCACACAGTGTTATGGAAGTGTTAGCTGTTCTTATTCCACTTTTACATGTCTAAGGGGGATTCCCTATATAACTCAGGGACCTGAGCCCCCAAATATTTCCCAAAATTTCCTCTCAAGCTGGATTTTCCCCTCAAGGTGACTTGTGGCATTGAGGAAGCAATGCCAGGGGCATTCTGAAGTTCAGCCAAGACACAAACAGCTTTGCCTGGAGGGAAAAGACCCCAGCTGGACCCAGTGGTAGTGGAAGGCAGAGACAGGGCTCCCAGGTTGCAGTCCAAAAGGGAGACTGCTTTCTGGGGTCTAGATAAGGTTCACACTCAGGAAGAGAGAAGGACAAATAAAGGCTCTGACAGCAGTGGGCCCCAAGCAGGTATCTCCTTTCCTTGGGCCTCTGAGGAGAGGATTAAGTCAGAGATTATAGTTCATGTGGCAGCAGCATAAAGACCAATATGGAAAATGAGTGAAGTCGTTTGGGAGCGAGGCAGCAGGGAGTGGTGGGGACTGGGGCAAGTGCATTTCCCCCATCTGATGTGGGGAGGAACAAGTTAGCCCCAGCCAACCTGCTATGCAGCAAAGAGGGCCCAATCTTAACAAATGTACTTTTTCTTTTTTCTTTTGTTTTTTTGAGATAGAGTCTCACTTTCTCACCCTCAGCACAGTCCTGTGGCATCATAGCCCACAGCAACTGCAAACTCTTGGGCTCAAGGGATCCTCTTGCCTCAGCCTCCCAAGTACAGATACCCACCACAATGCCTGGCTAATTTTTTTAGAGACGAGGTCTTACTCTGGCTCAAGCTGGTCTCTAACTTGTGAGCTCAGGCACCTGTGTCAGCCTTCCAGAGTGCTAAGATTGCAGACATGAGCCACTATGCCCGGCCCTGACACCCAGCTATTTTTTTTTTTTTTTGAGACAGAGTCTCACTATGTCACCTTACGTAGAGTGCCATGGCATCACAGCTCACAGCAACCTCAAACTCTTGGGCTTGCCTCCCAAGGAGCTGGGACAACAATGCCTGGCTACTTTTTTGTTGCAGTTGTCATTGTTGCTTTAGCTGACCCGGACCAGGTTCAAACCTGCCAGCCTCGGTGTATGTAGCCAGCGCCCTACCCACTAAGCTACAGGCACCACCCACCCAGCTATTTTTTTAAAGACAAGGTCTCGCTCTAGCTCAGGCTGGTCTCGAACTCCTGAGCTCAGACAATCTACCTGCCTTGGCCTCCCAAATGCTGGATTACTGGTGTAAGCCACCACACCTGGCCTAAATTTACTTTTTCAAAAGAAATGGAAATCAGCCAGCAATGGTGGCTCACACCTGTAATCCCAGCACTTGGAAGGCTGGGGTGACTGGATTGCCTGACCTCATGAGTTCAAGACCAAACTGAGCGTGAGCAAGACCTCATCTCTAAAAACTAGTCGGATGCTGTGGTAGGAGCCTGTAGTCCCAGCTGCTTGGGAAGCTGAGGCAAGAGAATCACTTGAACCCAAGAGTTTGAAGTTGCTGTGAGACTCTGTCTCAAAAAAGAAAGAAAGAAAGAAAGAAAGAAATGGAAATCAAATCTGCTTTCTTTGCAAAATGTTCTGATTGTTTAGAGTTGGCTACATTAAAACAAAACACTGAGCAAAGCAAACAAAATATGTCCCCAGGCCTGCTCAGGGGCTGCCAGATGCAAACAAGAGCTGAGAGGTCTCCCATGCACAGGTCTGAATCCCGCAGTCCACAGCTGCAATCTCAGGGTCTCTAGTGGAGCGAGCATATGCTGAATATGGGGGTGGTATAGAGGAAAGAGACTGGGGACAGAGGCTGGGAGTTTGTCTTCCCTGAGGACAGAGGTGCTTTGGGCTGGACTTAGTTAGGAAGGGCGAACTGGACCCTCAGTTCCCTTCCTCCTGGGCTCAGGATGGCAGTGGTCATGGCAGAGGCCACCTCAGGCCACACTCTGACTGCCTAAGTTTCGGCTTCTTAATCTGAAAAATAGAGTGGGGATCTTTTGCTTCTTCAAGTTCATCCCGAGCTGATAGAAGGCAAATCTGAGCCTTCAGGAATTGGACAAAACTAGACTTGCAGAGACTTCCAAGATCCTGGGTCCGGCCAGGCCTGGAGGCAGCTCCTGCATGAGGCAGTGTCCCTGGCCCACCTGCTGTGCTGAGGTCCTGTGCAATGTGTGTGGGGTGGGGGGAGGCCCTACCACCAAGGCTTTGCGCATGCCCTGGGATACGTGGGACCTGTTAGATTGCATTGCTGATCCTGGCTCATCACACCCCCAACGGTAACAGACTTACATCTTGAAGAGCCACCCCATGGAGGGGGTTGAGCACACTCCTCCCAGTACTCAGGGCTTGGCCAAGAAAGTTGCTTTGGCCAATGGAACTTCTGCAGTCTTGACACAGACAGAGGTTTAAACGCACCTGTGTGGCTGATGTCTTGCCCCTGTGCTATCCGCTGAAAAAAGAGCATCCCCAGGTAGCCATTGGTCTCAAAATGATCTGGACCTACAGCTTGAAGCAGAAGCACCCCAGCTGACCTGCGAACAGGAGTAAGAAAGCAGTTGGTTATTTCCAAAGCCACTGAGATCTAAGGCTGTTCTTTACTATTGTTGCAGCAGAAACCTGACCCATATGCCCAGGAGGACATGGATTGCCCCAACCCCAGCCCTAGATCACTGCACAGAAGCACCCAGCCCTTCTTGCCATCCCTGAACCACTGTCTTTGAGGCAACAGAGAGACTCCCCTGGAGTGGAAAGACCCAACTCTGGTCATGTAAACCTTTTGCTGATTCCCACATCCTATTGTGAGACCTTGGGTGAATGACTTCTCCTGGGTAAGCCTCACCAGTGGAATGTGGGTGACCAGGCCAGCCAGGCTCACAGGGAAATTGGGAGGGTTCAATGAGATGCACATTTCTATAGCAGGGCAAGGGTCCAGTGCTGGCATTTGGACTCAGGTAGGGGAGGACCTGAGCTTGCCACAAGTCTATCTGCACAGGGGATGTGACCCCTCTATAAGAAAACTCACTTCTCAGGAAAATGAGACCTCAAAATTGGAGGACATGATTCTACGTTCAGTGTGAAGGCAGAAGAAAAAAGCAAACATGGCAATCTATCACCAACTCTAAACCACCCCTGTGGGCACAGGCCCCCAGTGCTTAAAGGCCCACATCAGTCTGGACTGCATTGAGCTTCAATTAAAAGAATATACAGTTAATAGTTGCTTAAATGCAAAGGGCTCCACTTTCTCACAGAACAAAGAGCATGGAGGTAGATGGGTGGTGGTGTTGGTTCAATGGCTCAACAATGTCTTCAAGTGCCAATACTCCATCTTTCCTCTCACCATCCTTGCTGTTTAGTTTTTCATTTGTAACCTTACTGTCTCATGGCCACAATATGGCTGCTGTGGTTCCAAGCATTTCATCTTTATACAACTCTATTCCAAGTAAGAAGAGGCTAAGCAAGAAAAGGGGGGTTCTTGTTACTAGAAAGGAAAATAATCGGAGAAGTATCCCTTTATCTGTGGCTAGAAATGAGCCACATAGCCACCATTAGTAACGAGGGAAAGTGAGAAGGCAGATATCTTTTGTAAAAAGGACTGGATGGTTATGACTCCTTGAGACCAATCACAATTCATGTGTCCCAGAGTTGGGCATGTTGCTGTTTGAACAGTATCAGGTTCCTGTTGGCAAGGAAGGAGGAAGACCACCCCAAAGACCACCACAGCCTGGTCCAACCACCTCTGTGCTGGGAAGCTGGGAAGCTGACGCTGGGAATGTTTTCCTAGTGCCAGTTTCCTCATCACAGCTGGGGATCAGCTGAAACTGTCCAAGGTAGACAGAAACAGTGTCAGCTGGAGGTCCAGGAATCAGAAAGGCATAGGAGGAGAGTGTACCAGGCAGCATTCTTAATTATAAGTCACAGAAGCCACTCTCTCACAAAAGCAGATTCTACTTTGTTGCAAACGACAGAACTCACATGGTTGCAAACCGCAAATTCTACTCTGTTGCAAACAGCAAACTCTGGGAGGGCCAGGGACAACCCACCGGTGGTAGGGGCTCCAACCAGAACCACCCCAGCCACTGTCATGCTTGCCAGAGGATCATTCTCCTTCCTGCTCCTGCTAACTCACAGTGCCCATGGTTGTTTGCTTTCAAATCTAGTGCATCTGACTGGTGGAAATAGGTCGCATGCCTGCAAGGGAGCCTGAGAATCGTCTTTTGGGAGTGAGAGGAGAGGAATTTTAAAAGTAGCCAGTGTCTCAATGTGGACAAATAAAAACTGCAGCAAGTCTTTCTTTGCCAGTTCTCAAAAGAGCCCTCTGAAGTCCTGAGAAATCAGCTAAGGTGTCCAGCAGAAGCAATGACCCCCAGGAGCAGCCATGACACTGCCGCCATGGCTATTCCCAGTTAAGAGACAAGACCATGGAACACATATGTAAGTCATCCACTGGAGACTCCTGAGTCCCCAAGACCTAAATTGAGCCAAGAAATGATGTCATGTGTAAATTGCTGGTATGTGGTGGGTGCCTTCCAAAAGACTAAATTTCCAAAGGATACAGGAGCTCTGGACGTGGGTCCAGTGGTGAGATGACAAGCTTTCACATGAAGGTGAGATAGAGACAAGTTCACATCTTAGCTCTGCCACTTTTATGTTCCCTTGACACCTGGGATCTCAGGGAGACGATGGAGATAGTGCCGGCTCCTTTAGAGGGCACTTGTGAGGAACATTCCCACCACCCTGCCCATTCATGCAGTACCGACTTACTACCATTCCAAGTCGGGGGCTGTGGCAGGCAGGACACTGGCCCCATGATCTCTACCACCAACCCACCAATACTATTCTCTTGGTTGTTATCTGACATGGCAAAGGAAACTTTACAGAGGTAACCAAGGTTATTAACCATCTCACCTTAAAATAGGGAGATTATCCCCGATTATCTGGGTGGCCCAATGTAATCACATAATCCCTTAAATGCAAAAGAGAAAGACAGAAACTTCAAGCACCAGAGAGATTCACAGTGCCTTTGCTGTCCTTGAACGTGGAGGGGTTTTGTGAGAAGACGCTGAATTCTGCCAACAACTAGTGAGCTTGGAAGAGGACCGACAGCCCCAGGGGAGAACCTTGACTGGAGCCTAGTGGGGCCCTGAGCAAAGAATCCAGCTGTGCCTCTCTGGACTTCTGACCGACACGTCTATGAGATAGTGTTGTTTCAAGCCACTTATTATCTCTCTAAGTTTGTGGCAATCTGTTATGCAAAAACAGAAATATTATCCCATTTTCCAGTTTTCTAGAGTTTCTCAGAAACTCTGAGCTCATCCAGCTGCACAGTGAGTGGTAGAACCAATGTTTGGACTCCAGTCCTTTGGATTCTGGAGCCTATGCTGTCGCTCTCCCATTCAGCCTCTCCAGATGAGGAAACTGAGGCACTAGAAAAACATTCCCAGTGTCAGCTTCCCAGCACAGAGGTGGTTGGACCAGGCTGTGGGCCTCATGCTCCCCAGCTCACCTGAGAAGGTGCAGAAGCCTGAGTCACCATCTGTCAGTGCCTGCATCAGCTCACTTGGCTTGAATCACATTGCTAGAACCTTTGGAATTATAGCATTGCCTCCCGAAGTCTTAAATTAACAAGTATCCTCCTCCCGGGCTGGCAGACCTCACCTAGATGTGGGGGGTGATGTGCTGGCCACTGAGGCCCTTCTAGTCCTGAGGGTTCACTTTATGCCCTAAATTCTGTGATCCATCCTCGGAATCAGCTGAAACTTGTGCCCCGTGTGCCAGAGCAGACACAAAGTTCAATGATGTGGTCAATTTGGCTAACAGTGTTTTTAAAAATCTCACCTAAATGTTTAAAATTGTGAGGTCTCACACTAAAAGCCAGATTGCTAACTCTCTCAGAGAATCAGACGCTCTGGGCACACATGGCCCATCTTCCCACATGGCAGATGAGGCTGGAGCTGGGTGTCCACTGCGCCCTGGTAGAGCATAAGCTCTGGAGTGCCACCACCCCCGTCACCTCTACTTACCTGCCTGGCCCTCGAAGACCAGGGTTCCAATTTTTTTTTTTTTTTAGATAGGGTCTCACTATGTCACCCTTGGTAGAGTGCCATGGTGTCACAGCTCACAGCAACCTCAAACTCTCAAACTCTTGGGCTTAAGCGATTCTCTTGCCTCAACCTCCCAAGTAGCTGAGACTACAGGTGCCCACCACAACTTCTGGTTATTTTTGTTGTTGTTGTTGCTGTTGCAGTTGTGGTTGTTGTTTAGCTGGCCCGGACTGGGTTCAAACCTGCCGGTCTGGGTGTATGTGGCTGGCACTGTAACCACTGTGCTACAGGCGCTGAGCCCAGGGTTCCAATCTTTTAAGGCCCAATTTCATTCTATGACCTTACCTTTCTGCCCCTGCACTGCCCAGTCTTGGGAACCTTACAGGAGAGGTCAACTGCATCAATCTGCATCAGTGCACACAGTCTGAATTGGCCCCTCACTTCCTGGCATGGGCCTAAGGCCATGTGCCAAAACCATTTTCCCTGCCCTTAGTGCCTAAGTGGGCAGCATCATTTGATCAAAAGGACAACTGAGAAAGGTGGAAATGATTTCCACCCTGGTCCCCAGCTCCCCTTTCCCCTGGAGGTAGCTGTCCGCATCTTCCTGACCCTTTAGGAAGGCCCAGCTGCCCACAATCCACTGCCAGAGAGGAATCAAAACCCACTTTGTCTTCAGCCCGTAGGCTTCTAGGAAAAGGCCCTGTAACAGATTCTGAGGCGACACTTTGCTCCCTTCAGCTTAAGCTGAACTGCTGGTACTGCAATGGAAGAGACAAGAAATGAGTAGCAAAAGGGGGGGAGAGGTGGAAAAATTAAATTTTGCCTGATCAGCAAGGTTTCAAACAATCGCTCGCCAACTGAAGTGGGTGCCACATCTATAAGTCATTCTGTTTTATAGACCATTAGGATCTCCAGAGAGAGCCTGCATGGAGACCACTGCTTTTTGTTGAAATTAAAATGTCAGAGAAAAAGAAATAGAACAAAACAGGGAATCTGCAATTAATTACCAGGCCATAAAAATTCAATAATCAGGAGGCAGAGCGGCCGCGGGCCCAGAGGTATCAGAGCCAGCATAACAAGAATGGAATACATTAATCTTTTCAAATTAGTTTTTTAATCTGACGGGGATATATGGTGACATGCCTCCCCTCACTGCCTGCTCCCCCACCTCCACGGCTCCAGCCTAAAGCCAGGCTGGGGGAGGGCGGTTCTGGGGGGACTTAGGGCTTGCTGCAACCCGGACCCCAGAAGGGGTGGGAGAGCTGTCTACAGTCCCAGCGGAGCCCGGAGCTCCCAGGCCAGCTCGCCTGGCAGAGGCGCCCAGCAGAGGTGCCAGGAAGGCCTGTTACCACTGGGTCCCATGGAGCAAGAGGAGCTATAAGCACCTTTCATGTTTGGCTGGTGGGGTCAAAGGGTTTCAGAGAGCAAGAGCAGGGTCTGGGAGTAACCTTGGAGGCGTGGCGAGTTTCCAGGAGCTTTCCTTTCCTCTTCTGGAAAATGAAATCAAAATCGCTGCGGCACAGAGACGCTGGTTTTTTTGTGCGGTGTACCCGGCAGGAGCTCAATAAAGGGCCCCCTATTGTTCACTAATTTTACTGCAGGCAGCTCAGGCTGTCAGGAGCGCTGGGCGGCACCTGGACGCTATTCAAGGTGCTTTTACTTAGCGTTGCAGTGTGCTCAGCCCTGCGGAGGGAGAGACCAGCAGCTTCAGTCCTTACCCTGGGGAATGGGACTCAAAGGTTCCCAGAAACATTTACATGGCCGAGCAGGAGGAAGAGGGTCAGAGTGCAAAAGGAAAGGAGCTTGTCCTCGGATCAGGGTCTCTGGCCTGGTCCCAGGAGTAGGGAGGGGAGTCCTGCGATAGACGCGAGCTCACCAGCGCCCAGAATAAGCCTGACAGCAGGCTCCGCCCCCCGCACAGCCCCGCAGGCAGGGAAGCAGGCTGATTGGGCAAAGGGCCAGTCAATCCCATACCCTCGTCTCTGGGATTGGAGACGGAGCCCTCGGCTCTCGAGCCCCGCCCCAGGCCCACCCTTTGCTAGGCCCAACACTGCAGCTCCCTAGAGCCCGACCCTCCAGTTTCTGGCCTTCGGTCTCAGCCAAGCCTCCGCCTCACTAGCCTCCCAAAAAGCTGCGTCTGGGTTGAGCCCCGACTAGGATGCCCCCCGGTGGAGCTCAGTGCCTGCCCAGTGCTTTTACCATATGGGCTCTCAGACAGCCGCCCGGTTACCTTCTGCCCTGGGACTCCTTTTAAATGTAACATTCATAGCCCACCAAGTGCCTAGCCCTGTACAAGTCCCTCACCTGGATTTTCTCATTTATTCCTTGGGAGGTTGGGACTATTCATAATGCCATTTCACAGACATGGAAATCCTGAAGCTTGGGTCGCCTTCCAGTTCTGTGCGTCCTGGAGCTCCAACTCCAGCTTCACGAACAAAAATACAAATCAAAACAGTATTTTTCTCTCCAATTCTGGCACACAGCAGGTGTTCAATCAGTACTCACTGGATGTGTTCCAGCAGGACATGCCTGCCAGGGGGCTCCACTCGCCCTCCGAGCACTTTCTCCAACCTATATAATCATAACGACACTGCCGTTTACTGTGCCAGGCTATGGCATCTGTTACCTTTTATGGTAAGATTGTGGTCTCTATTTTACAAAAAGGAAACTGAGGCTCAGAAAGACCAACAGGCCTAAGATCACACACCCATGTCTGCCCGCCACCCAAGGCCAGGATTTAACCACCAAGAATAAGTTCGCAGCTCCCCATTAACCAGGTCCGCCACCGGGGTCCACGAACCCTGTCTCCGGGCTGTGGGCCCCAAACCAGATCCCTCGCTCATTTAACCTGTACCTTTGGGCGTCTCCCCTAGGAGGCATCCCTGACCCTCTCAGTCCCTCTCAGGGTCCTTCAGTTTGTATCACTTGTGCTCAAGGTGCATCTAGTAACTTACGCTGACACCCTCCTCACACACATACAGACACGTTGCAAGGGAACCTCAGCAGAAATAGTAGCGAGGAGAAAAAGGCATAGCCAGGACGAGAATCAGTTTTGTGCTCCGAGACCCAGGCTCTGGGACCGCAGGCGCCGGCGAGACAACCCATAGCCGGGCGGCGGGACCTGCTCCCCACCCGGGCGCAGTTCTGTGCGCAGCCACCAGATGACTCCCGGCTCTCATCGGCAGGGCTTGTAGTTGGGCGCTGCGGCCGCCAGATGGTGCCCGAGGCCGTGGCTCGGAGGGCAGTGCCCAGACAAGGTGGAGCAGAGCGGAGGCGGGCCTGGTGCGCTGTAGGTTCAGCTCACGTGACGCGCCACCATCTCCGGCCGCCTCCTCCCCGCGCCATGACCCAGCCAGTGCCCCGGCTCTCTGTGCCCGCTGCGTTGGCCCTGGGCTCGGCCGCGCTGGGCGCTGCCTTCGCCACTGGCCTCTTCCTGGGTGAGCAGGGGCCCCGCGGGCGGGAGCAGACGGAGGGTGCGGAGGAGAGCCCGCGAACCCACGCGGGTGGCTGCAGTTCTGGGTAACCACCGGGCACCCGGGAGCCGCAAGCCCTGACCCAGCACTCTCTCCTGGCAGGGAGACGGTGGCCCCCATGGAGGTTCCGACGAGAGCAGCGCCTCCTTCCGCGCGAGGACAACCCCCTATGGCAGTATGTGCTCAGCCGCTCCATGCGGGAGCACCCGGCGCTGCGGAGCCTGCGGCTGGTCAGCAGGGCTGGCTGGGGGCGGCACGCGCATCCTCCGCGGGCCCGAGGGGTCCCACGTGGCTGTTAAATTCTGCAGGGCGGCGACCCTCTCCGGGGCGGGGCGCGGCGGCATTCCCTGAGGGCGGGTCCCCCAGGCCACACCCAGCGCCGCTCCCTCGGGGGCCTCGGAACCTAGGGCTGGGGGTGGGGTGATGGCCGGCCGGACTGGCGTCACCTTCTCCGTACACACAGCTGACCCTGGAGCAGCCGCAGGGCGATTCCATGATGACCTGTGAGCAGGCCCAGCTTCTGGCCAACCTGGCGCGGCTCATCAAGGCCAAGAAGGCGCTTGACCTGGGTAGGGTGCGCGGCGGGCATCACTGGGGCCAGGTCTCCGGGTCCCCAACTCTCGGCTGAACCTGTCCATGTTCCCGTCCCCAGGCACTTTCACAGGCTACTCTGCCCTGGCGTTGGCCCTGGCGCTGCCCCCAGAAGGACGCGTGGTGACCTGCGAGGTGGATGCGAGGCTCCCGGAGCTGGGGCGACCCCTGTGGAAGCAGGTGAGCGTCCCACGCTCCTGGGCCCGCCAGCTTCTGGCCAGAGGGCACGCTGACTGACCCCGCTGTCCGCAGGCCGAGATGGAGCACAAGATCGACCTTCGGCTGAAGCCTGCCCTGGAGACGCTGGGTGAGCACCGCAGCACGAAGGGCCTTGGCGCTATTCCCCAAACTAGGCCACTGGGCGCGAGCTAGTGACCATGTGTGCTGGGCGGGCACAGGGAGCTGACAGAGCCCCCACTGCGGCCTCCCGACCTAATGGTATGCGGCTGCATGACGGGGTGGCAGGGCCGGTGTCCCGAGTGGCCCTCCCCAGCCGGCTGCCATCCGTCACAGCGCCCGCGCCAGCCTGGGCAGGGGCTTCCAGCCGCCGACTGCCCACTCAGCCCCATCTGCCTCCCTCCCCTGCAAGACGAGCTGCTGGCGGCCAGCGAGGCCGGCACGTTCGATGTAGCGGTGGTAGACGCGGACAAAAAGAACTGCACAGCCTACTACGAGCGGTGCCTGCAGCTGCTCCGACCCGGAGGCGTCCTAGCAGTCGTCAGCGTAAGGGGAAGAAGCAAGTCCTCCCTCCGGGCGGGGTCCCGGTCTTACCTCCTTGCCCCGCCCTATGCCCCACCCAGTCATCATAGGCACCTCCCTTCAGGTCTTGCGTCGAAGGTTCTGGCCCCGCCCCTCCTAATCGCTGTCATCCTCCACAGGTTCTGTGGCACGGAGAGGTGCTGCAGCCTCTGCAGGGGGACGAGGTGACCGAGTGCGTGCGAAACCTAAACGAGCGCATCCGGCGGGATGTCAGGGTCCACATCAGCCTCCTGCCGCTGGGCGACGGTCTCACCTTGGCCTTCAAAATCTAGGGCTGGCCCTTAGCCAGTGGGCTCGAGGGAGGGAACCCGGAAGCCGAAGCATTAATCCTTAGAGTTTGAAATCCGACAATAAAGCGGGGCTGGGACACGCGAACCAAGCTTCGGTACCTGGTGCTGAATGGGGGGAGGGAAGATAGGCCCAGTGCAACCTTCTGAATGAAAGCGGATCTTGAGGTCATAGCTCTCGCTGGAGAAGTCCTGAGAACCACCGTGCCAGTCCTATGGCCCCCTGAAGGAACCTTCAGCGGGCAGGAGGCAGGTTACAAAGTTTTAATTGACTGGGCCACATGCAATGAACAGGCAGACACCCCAGCTCTGCAGGTTCACCTCCACTCCACAGACAAGGGCTGGGAACAGGATAGTTTGGTCTCCCTCAGGGCAGCTGAAGTTCATGTTCAGTGCAGCTGGGATTGGTGGAGCCACCTGGGCAGGAGACCAGGTTGTCAGTACTCTTATAGATTACACAGCTCTCATAGTTGGCCCGTGTTTTCACAGAACTGCCCGCCTCACCTCTGTGCTAGAGACCCTACTCAATGGACATCAACTCTAGGAACCAGGCCCTAAAACTTGAGGACCTCAAGCTTGACTTGAATATGTGTATATCCTGCCCTCCCCCTTATGTCCCGAAGAAGGTGAGAAAGATCACTGGCCAGGAAGTGTGAAGACAGGCCTATTAGGTAGCAGACCATACGTATGGCAATTTTTAGCATGTTGCCTAGAAAAGGTTAAAGAGAAGAACTTCAGTCTTTCCAGCGCCATCTATGAAGGGAGAAGGAGCCAGGTTTTATTGAGCATTTTCCAACCAGGTGCTTAGCTATTTAAATCTCTCTATCCCTTGGCTGGGCGCCTGTGGCTAAGGCGCCAGCCACATACACCTGAGCTAGCAGGTTCCAATCCAGTCTGGGCTGCCAAACAACAATGATGGCTGCAAACAAAAAATAGCCAGGGTTGTGGCAGGTGCCTGTAGTCCCAGCTACTTGGTAATCAGAGGCAGGAGAATCGCTTGAGGCCAGGAGTTGGAGGTTGCTGTGAGCTGTGATGCCAAGGCACTCTACCCGGGGCAACAGCTTAAGGCTCTGTCTCAAAAAAAAATGTCTCTTATTCCACAGGAAGAGGTTCTTGTCACTAACATTGCCTCAGGCAAACTGTATTAGCATTAGAACACAATGTTACAGCCTTGGTAGTGCAAGTCTAACACATGAATTGCGGAAGGCCCCAGGCAGCCACAGCTGGTGGTTTTCAGGATCCTTGTAACCCCTGGGATATGCCTAGCATTTTGGACAATCCTCAGGGACCTGGCTGTAAACATACCCCTTTCTCTCTGAACTCATAAAAGCTTATTAGGGTGCATGCACAGGGGTAAACAGTTCCAATTGAAGCAGATCCTTGACCAGGAGGACCACTGGTTGATTAATTAAGGGGCAAGCAGGCTATGAGACCAGGTTTCATCCCTGCAGGGCACTACCAGCAATGGCTTTAAGTTACTGGTCTACCTGACATTTCTCTTATGTATCCTGAGTAGTAGACTTGCTTTCACATTTAGCTTCCATGGACTCCTTACAAGTTTTTCTTTTTACCTACCCAATAGATCCTGACTCAAACAGGTTGGTTCAAACTCCAACTGTCTATTGTAAGTCACATGTCTGAAGAGGGCCTTTCAAGCTTTAAATTGTTCTTCAGCTGTGTTGAGCAATTTGTTAGGGAGAGGTTTTCTTCAAACCTTCTCCCAAAGAAAATTTGCTCTTTACTGTTTTTCCAACCAGAATCATCTATTAGTGTCTACCACTCATGCCCAGGCGAAGGCCAACTGGCAGATGGCCTGAAGGGGTTGCCTCTGGTCTCCCACTTAGGCTCGGCTTTTCAGTGTCTGCATGGAAGAAAATGAGTAATGACACACTAGGACCCATAAACACCCTCCATCCCCCACAGTCCCTCAGATTACTGACACTGTCTACTTGCTCCATATCACTACACCTAATCTCATTCTCATCCTGTAACATTCAGCACTAGCCTTCATTTTCCTTTGTCACTTATTCTCCAACTCCTCCTGGTTGATACAATGTAGTTCTGCACAAACTTACAAACTGAAAAGTATAAAAGCGTGTATCCTTATTTTATTGTAGTCTTAATTTAAAAGTTCATGGAATTATTCTAAAGACAGAGGGCTCTGGCACATATTTAGGTAAAGAGCAAAATGCTCACCAGGAAAATAACATATTAGCTAGATACCGGGGAGATTTGACCCCTAGCTGGCAAAAATTTTTTAACTTTGCAAATACTTGGAGTCATTAATATATGTATACTTGTTTTATTCATAATTTGTAATGTTCTGGGATACCAAAAGTAATTCTAACGATGGCTGAATTTAACAAAAATGTTTTAACCTCATCTTAAAACATCCACTGATCCATCTCATTCACTGGCAATATTCAATGTTTAAAGGAACATAAAAAACATGCACACAATTGCACAGTTTTCATAAAGGTCTATTTCATTATTGGTGGGTAGCGCATTTAACAGTTAAATACATTTAAATAATGTATAGGTGACTGCATGACCGCAGCATTGGTAACTAGATAGATAACCAATTCAACTAGAAACCAACTAACAAGTAACTGTCTAAATATTTAAAATACAGCTCTTGTTTGATCATCCTTTGTTTCATCACCTTCTTGGGGAGAAAAGAGCCTGCTGGTCACAATGGAAATATATTAAGGCCAAATCTTCTGATATCCATTCCCAAAGGTTTCTTTTCAGCTGGATTAAGCCTCCAACTCCAGGGCAAGCCCAAGTTTGTGGCCTCCAGCATTAATGCTCTTCCCATCTACGAGAGCAGACAGTGTAAGCTTCACACCTGTAAACAAAAGCAAACCACCATGACCTGCCTGAAACACCAGTCTTAGTCTTCTTCAGTAACCACCCAGAGCCTGCCTGTCAGGTGACCACAGCCAGCCACCAGAGGGTGCTTGGGAAGATCTAAGACAGAAAAACTGGGCTGGAAAAGCGCCACACAAGCAGCACCTTTAGTGCTAGGTAAGACACCAAGGTATAAAGCATAAAAATGTTAATGTCTTATGATCGGCATGCTAGGGCTAATGTGTCTATGTCCACAAAACATATTTTTTTAAAAGTGTATTTGAAAAAAGCCAGGCACAGGGACTCATGCCTATAATACTAGCACTCTGGGAGGCTGAGGCAGGTGGACTGCCTAAGCTCACAGATTCAAAACCAGCCCTAGCCAGAGTGAAACCTCATCTCTAAAAAATAAGCGGGCTTTATGGAGGGTACCTGTAGTCCCAGCTACTTGGGAGGCTGAGGCAAGAGAATCACTTGAGACCAAGAGTTTGGGGTTGCTGTGAGCCATGACGCGATGGTTCTCTAGCAAGGGTGACAAAGTGAGACTCTGTCTCACTAAAAAAAATATATATATATATATACACACACATATATATGGTAAATGTTATAATTGGTGAATGCGGGGAAAGACTATATTATTGTTCACTGTACCATTCTTTTGACTTTTCTTTAGGTTTCAAAATAGTCAAAATAAAGTTTGAAGGAAAACCCTACTGGGGGGTGGGTGGGGTTTCCTGGTAATTTAGAACCTTGCTGGGTCAAATGGCCCAAGAACCAGCCATCACCTGGGAACTCCTTAGAAGTAAAGAAGTTCTCTCACACCAGACCTTCTAGATCAGAATCTGCTTTCCAACAAGATTCCCAAGGTTGGGAATAAAGAGCACATTGACATTTAAGAAGAGCTGCTTGCTCTGAGGAACACAGCAAGGTTCTAAATATTATGCAAAGTAAACAAGACTACAAACAGAACCAATGAGTAAATAATTTTGATAAAATTAAAGATATACAAGATATTTCAGATGCAAGAGAGGAAAATGAATAGAGAGTGGAGAAATATCTGGGGGATGTGCCATGATAGATGCAAGTTCCAAATGGCCCAGCAAAAAGCAAAACAAAAAAGCAACAAAAACTTGTGGCAAAGGTTAAGTATGTATGTATCGCACTCTTCTTATAATTCTTTTGCATGTTAAAAGGTTTCCAAAATAAGAAAGCTAAAAAATGAAAACTTATTTCAAAATACTGTCAAAACAATCCTACTTGATCAAGAATACTTACCAGGCCTCAGAGTTTGAGTGTAGCCCACTCCAATTAAACTAGAGTTGTTGACTTTTGCCTAAAATAAAATTCAAAAAGGACTGTAAAAATATATTCATATATATTTGAATGGAGAGACAAAGAACCTATATGTTTCCCCATGATGTAATCATGAAGTATTGAGCTTTTTATTCATATATGAGATAATATATTACAATTTAACATCTTATGTTAATCCAAACAAAAGCCAGTATGCTTAATTATTGTCCATTCAACTCACAATCAAAGTGTCAGGACACAACACTCCTGACATCCATTGGAATGTGTCCAAAGACCTCAAACTTCCCATATAGCACAACTGCCTAAGCACTCTCATAAAAATTCTTTTTGTTGAGACTAGTCTAGCACTACAAAGCCAGACCAAAGTGTGGCCATCCACTAGGCTCACTACAGGTGAAGCACACTCGTCTCCAAATGTAAGGTGTTTAAATCTAAGACTTAGTTATACACATTACTACTTTCAGGGCTCTTTCTTAAGAATCAAAACCATAAATGTCAGAAAAATCTCCAAATGGCAAGCACTTCTGATCAATCAGATCATGTAACAATCTTTTACCTCACATTCTCACACATCTCATTAATGCTGTTGGTTTCTGGCTGCATATAAATAACCTGACTCTGCTTGAGAGGAGGTTCCAAGGGGGCATCATTTACCCACCCACAGGATTATGTCCCCTTGCATAATCCCAGCATTTCAGAATTTAGTTATAGACTTTGAAGAGCTGGAAGGAACTCTGGAGAGCAAGACATATCAAGGAGAAGTTCTTTCTAGCTCCATTTTCTACCACTGGTAACAGCTTTAAGCCACACCAGAGACATATGACTATAAAAGGGGACACTTGCCCCACCTCCAGAGCCTAAGTTGTCCAGATAGACAACTATGCTCTTCAGCATTAAGGTAACTAACAGATTTGGAGAGGATGAGATGCCCACACTCTTAACATCAAGGCAGTTGGATTCAAGCTCCTGTTTTTTTTTTATTTTTTTTTTTTGAGACAGAGTCTCACTGTGTCGCCCTTAGTAGACTGCTATGGCGTCATAGCTCACAGCAACCTCAAACTCTTGGGCTCAAGCAATTCTCTTGCCTCAGCCTCCCAAGTACCAGGGACTATGGCACCCAACGCAATGCCCATCTACTTTTGTTGTTGTTGTTCAGCTACTTTCCTTTGTTTAGCAGGCCCAGGCCAGGTTCGAACCCACCAGCCCTGGTGCATGTGGCCAGGGCTCTAACCACTGAGCTATGGGTGCCAAGCCAAGTTCCTATTTTTAACAGTGGAAGTTGCCCATGGAACTGTGATGGGGTAGAAAAAGCAAACTCAGTTTCTCCCACTATACTCTCACAAGATGGATTCCCCACACATCAAACAAGCAATAAATTCTGCAGCAAATACCAGCAGGGTATTGTCTAATTCAATGAAATCTAGAGATACCATAATATCCCACAGGTTGGGGGTTCCAAACCCAGGTAAATACAACATACTTGTTTAGAGACCTGCCACCCAACACTTAATACTATTGTTAAGAAGACCTTTGTTCTAAACCCCATTAATTTCTATTTTACTCATCCCATTTCTAAAGAAATGTTGTTTTTCCGGGTAGCACCTGTGGCTCAGTGGGTAGGGCACCAGCCCCATATACCAAGGGTGGTGGGTTCAAACCTGGCCCTTGCCAAACTGCCAACAAAAAAATAGCCGGGCGTTATGCTGGGCACCTGTAGTCCCAGCTACTTGGGAGGCTGAGGCAAGGGAATCACCTAATTCCAGGAGTTGGAGGTTGCTGTGAGCTGTGTGATGCCACAGCACTCTACCAAGGGCAACAAAGTGAGAGTCTTGTCTCTACAATAAAATAAATAAATAAATAAAATAAGAAATGTTTTTCTTTTTAGTTTCACCTCATCAATGTCTTCTTTACTTGCCTTCTTTTAAACATTTCCACCAGCCTGGGGTAAGTCCTCAGACTCTCCCCTGGGCCTTTCACCATTCTTTTGTTGATTAACCTAATGTTTTGATTAGCATCTGTAAGGTCCAAGAGGGGAAGGTGAGACACCAAAGCAGATCAGGCTTCCTAAAGTGGCTTTTTTTTTTTTTTTGTGGTGTCACTGTAAGGTTATGTGGAGTTATCTGCATTAAAGGGGCACCCTTAACCATGATCTGGGTAATAGGCATATTCAAACAGTGGGTGAATATCCTAGTCATCATAAAGCCAGTCCCACATGGCTTGCATATGAAGAGTATCTGCTACTTGGGAGGCTGAGGCAAGAGAACTGCTTAAGCCCAAGAGTTTGAGGTTGCTGTGAGCTGTGCCACTACAGCAACTCTACCGTGGATGACATAGTAAGACTGTCTCAAAAAAATAAATAAATAAATGAAATAAAAATAAAACCAAAGACACTGTTCCCAAATTACTCTTAGAATTCCATTTAAGAGGTTCCTCAGGTGTTAAAGAGTTTGATGAAAACATTTCAGATTGTATATGAAACCAGCACATTGTACCCCTTGATTGCACTAACGTACGCAGCTGTGATTTAATAAAAAAAAAAAAAAATGTAAAAATTAAGAGGTTCCTCAGGAAGCCAATGACACCATTCTACCATTCCTTCACACTGTACCTTCTGGTTTCAACCCTATATTGGTTTTGCCCTTCTCCCTTTATGAATGCCTTCGTGGTGACCAGAGGTCTTAGAGGTACTTTACATTATCTCTCCATAATTTTTTCTTTGAGGGTAGCTTTGAGGCTGGTGGCCAAAGGTCAGATGACTAAAATCTGAGCTTGGGCTATCTATCATATAAGGTTCCACACAGCACTCTTTTACTTTCTAAATTTCAAACTTTTTTTTTTTTTTTTTTTTGAGACAGAGTCTTTGTCACCCCAGTAGAGTGCTGTAGTGTCACAGCTCATAGCAACCTCAAACTCTTGGGTTCAAGCGATCCTCCTACCTCAGCCTCCCAAGTAGCTAGGGCTACAGGCCCAGCTAGTTTTAGAGATGGGGTCTCACTCTTGCTCAGGCTGGTCTCGAATTCCTGAGCTCAAGCAATCCACCAGCCTGGGCCTTCTAGATGATAGGATTACAGGCTTGAGCCACCCTGCCCAGCTTCATCAGTAATTTTTAACTTTAGTAAGAGGGAAAAGCACAGCTACTGTGCTCTACCATGAGTGACCAACCATATGGCTACCACGGAATCAAAAGCTGTCTGCCACCAATTTATCATTTTTCTTCCCAAACCCACCATTTCCATGAATCAAACATTCTAGCAAATCTTGATCCCAACTCCAAATTTGAGAGGATATAGAAAAGCAGCAAGAAGCAAACTCAGTTTATCCTATAATCAGTTCTGCAACAGATACCAATTCTCTTGCATCAGGCTCCCAAGTAGCTGGGACTACAGGCACCAGCCACAAAGCCTGGTTATTTTTATAGAAGAGATCTCACTCTGGCTCAGGCTGGTCTCCAACTCGTGAGCTCAGGCAATCTACCCGCCTCGGCCTCCAGAATGCTGGGATTGCAGGCGTGAGCCAGCGTCCCCAGCTTTACATTTACCAGTTTTTTTTTTTTTTGGGGGGGGGGTGTTTTGCAGTTTTGGCTGGGACTGGGCTTGACCCCACCACCCCCAGTGTATGGGGCCGGCACCCTACTCCTTGAGCCACAAGGCACCGCCCCATTTACCAGTTTTTAAAAGGGGTATTACACGGCCGGGCATGGTGGCTCACACCTGTAACCCTTGGACCCCATCTCTAAAAACAGCCAGGCATTGTGGCAGGCGCCTGTAGTCCCTGGTACTTGGGAGGCTGAGCCAAGAGAATTACTTGAGCCCAAGAATTTGAGGATGCTATGAGCTATGATACTGAGGGCAACAAAGTGAAACTCTTGTCTCAAAAACATAAAAATATGGCTCAGCGCCCAGAGCTCAGCAGGTAGGGCACTGGCACATGCACTGGGACTGGTGGGTTGGAACCCAGCCGGGGCCTGCTAGAACAAAAAACATCTGGGCATTATGGCGGGCGCCTGTAGTAGTACTTGGGAGACTATACTTGGGAGGCTGAAGCAAGAGAATCACTTTGAGCCCAAGAGTTTGAGGCTGCTGTGAGCTATGACATCACAGCACTCTACTGAGGGCAACATAGTGAGACTCTGTCTCAAAAAAATAAAAAAATTAAAAGGATATTTACAAAGGATATAGATAAAGGCATGCATAAGGCAAGCATGCAGAAACGCCAAGGAGCTGCATCCTCTCTCTGGTATGCCCACCTCTACAAACCTCCACAGGTTTTAGCTATCCAAAAGCCCTGTCCTTCTGAGTTTTCATGAGGATTCATTACAAGGGCATCAGTGATGAAGCCACTGGCAATCAATTTAACCGGCCCCTCTCCAGAGATTAGAGGGTAAAACTAAAAGTCCCCAACCCTTTAATCATGCCGTGGTTTTTCAAATAACCAGCCCCTAGATACCTAAGGGTAACCATCCAACAGTCAACCCATTGACATAATGTGCAATGAAAATATTACTTCACAGTATCACAAGAATCAATGCTTCTGGGTACTGCTGAATTGGGGTGACAACACTACTACAGCACCCTCAAACTCTTGGGTACAAGCAATTCTCTTGCCTCAGCATCCCGAGCATCATAGCTCACAGCAACCTCAAACTCTTGCGCTCAAGCGATTCTCTTGCCTCACCCTCCCAAGTAGCCGGGACTACAGATGCCCGCCACAACGTATGGCTATTTTTAGAGAGGGGGTCTCACTCCGGCTCAGGCTGGTCTCAAACCCATGAGCTCAGGCAATACACCCACCTGGGCCTCCCAAGTGATGGGATTACAGCCATGAGCCACCAAGCCTGGCTGGATGCAGGACTTTTAGGGGACAGTCCCAGGCAAAGTGGGATGAGCTTGTCACCCTAAATGAGACTGAAATCAAAGAGGTCTAAGTAAGCCTCGGTCCACCTTCCACTGCCTGACTAGTTGTGTCTTTTCCCTACCCAACCTTTACTTTAGTTTATCTACAAAATGATGTGTATCAATGACCTCTCAGATCAAATCTAAAGGTATTTCATAAACTATAAAAGACAAAGTCAAAATAATGTTTAAAGTACTGTTACTCCCTAATATGCATAAAACTGCCTACCCAAAACACTAACTACATCTATCAATACCAATCCAGCAGCTTTTGAGGTTAAACCAAATCCCCCATGGCCTGGTCTGAAAATCAATCTTCTAATAATGTCTCCACAGAAAAAGTAACATTCAAAATTGTTGTCCCAATCTATCTGTAAACTGAGGATTTTATAAATCACAGTTCAAATTTTCAAAACAATTCAATATACCAAAGATTAATTCCCAAAACCAAAACCCCCATTCTAAGCCTTCAGAAGTACTCACAGAAATGGAAGCAGTGGGATCCAACTGGTACTTAGCTGCAATGCCAAAACGAGTGCAGTTGGTACCTGATGTCCAAGCAAGGTTTACCGAAGTGTCAAGGTCTTCACATACTTTCTGATAAATTGATCCTCCAAATTCTGTCCCATCATTGCTATAAAATATTTCAAATTAGTAAATGTAAAGGAGTAGAGCACCGGCCCCATATGCTGGAGGTGGTGGGTTCAAACTCAGCCCCGGCCCAAAAAAGAAAGAAAAAAATTAGTAAATCTACAATAAACAATGTCATAATGTCTGGGTGGTGCCTGTGGCTCAGTCAGTAAGGCTCTGTACCCATATACAGAGAGTGGTGAGTTCAAACCCAGCCCCGGGCTGAACTGCAACAAAAAAATAGCTGGGTGTTGTGGCGGGCGCCTGTAGTCCCAGCTACTCAGGAGGCTAAGGAAAGAGAATCACCTAAGCCCAGGAGTTGGAGGTTGCTGTGAGCTGTATGACACCACGGCATTCTACCGAGGGCGATAAAACGAGACTCTGTCTCTACCAAAAAAAAAAAAGTCATGTCTACAGCATAGACTGATTTGTAGCATTACATTTATATAAAAGCCATTGCTCATGTGGGTCTTTAATGTTCCACTGAAACTTTTTTTTTGAGACAGAGTGTCACTTTGTGACCCTGAGTAGAGTGCCGTGGCGTCACAGCTCACAGCACCCTCAAACTCTTGGGTACAAGCAATTCTCTTGCCTCAGCATCCCGAGTAGCTGGAGCTATAGGTGTCCGCCACAACACCCAGCTATTTTCAGAAAAAGGGTCTCACTCTGGCTCAGGCTGGTATCCCACCTGTGAGCTCAGGCGATCCATGAGCCTCGGCCTCCCAGAGTGCTAGATTACAGGCGTGAGCCACCGTGCCCGGCTCCACTAAAACTTAGAAATTCTATGAAGTCTTTTCTCAGTTTACATTCAATGCAGGAATTGATAAAAATAAACCCTACTAGTACATTCACCCCAGGGAAATCACCACCTGCTGCTAACCTTTTGTAAATGCATAATGCTATAGGAAAATTATCAAAACCTATTAAATAGGGGGAAACATTATCAAACAACCTTTTAACAAATTAATAAATTTTAATAGATTAATAAATTGTGGTACATGTACTCCATGGAATATTATGCAGCCTTAAAAAAGATGGAGACTTTACCTCTTTTATATTTACATGAATGGAGCTGGAACATATTCTTCTTAGCAAAGTATCTCAAGAATGGAAGAAAAAGAATCCAATGTACTCAGCCCTACTATGAAACCAATTTATAAACACCTACAATTCTATATGAATGCTATAACCCAACTACAGCCCAAGATGAAGGGGAAAGAGGAGGGGGAGAATGGGTGGAGGGAGGATAATTGGTGGGACCACACCTATGGTGCATTTTCCAAGGGTACATGTTAAATCTACTAAGTGTAGAATATAAATGTCTTAAAGTAACTAAGACAATGTGGTGAAGGCTTTGTTAATCAGTTTGATTAAAGTATTTCAAATTGTATATAAAACCAAAAAAAAAAAAAAAAAACCTTTTTATATACATATACACACACAAAACATCAAAACATTAAATAAGATTATATACCTAGCTGGTAGGATTAAGGAACGTTGGATATCTTCTTTGTGCTTCTGTTATTTGCCAATGCAGTATTTTCATAATGGGAAAAAAAAATTTAAATCCTGTCCTTATAACTATCTAATTTGGGTTAGGTAAAAACATCATACACTTTAAGCAATCCTATCAAATCAGCAACCCCACATCACAGGTAAGTCAAACAAATGCACTGGTAGCAGCATGCCAATCCCTAATGCCTATTCTTTTTTCTTTTTTTTTTTTTGAGACAGTGTCTCACTCTGTTGCCCTCGGTAGAGTGCTGTGGTGTCACAGCCCACAGCAACCTCCAACTCTTGAGCTTAAGTGATTCTCTTGCCTCAGCCTCCCAAGTAGTTGGGACTACAGGTACCCGCTACAACACCCGGTTATTCTTTTGTTGTTTGAATTAGCAAGTCCGGGCCAGGTTTGAACTCACCACCTTCAGTGTATGTGGCTGGCACCATAACCACTGTGCTACAGGCATCTAGCCCCTAATGCCTATTCTAAAAATACAAAGCAGCAGGGCATGGTGGATCACACCTGTAATCCTAGCACTTTGGGAGGCTGAGGCAGGAGGATCACTTCAGGTGAGGAGTTCAAGACCAGCCTAAACAAGAGTAAGACCCAGTCTCTACAAAAGTAGAAAAATTAGCCACGCGTCTCGGTGCACACCTTTAATCCCATTGGGAGGCTGAGGCAGCAGGATCACTAGAGCCCACAAGCTTGTGGTTATAGCTAGCCTGGGCACAGAGCAAGATCCTGTCACAAAAAAAAAAAGTCAATGGCCATACCACCCTAAATGCTCCAATCACATGTGATTTTGAGATTGGAAAATACAAAGCACACCAAGTCTCATATGAAATACTCTTCTCAGCACCAAAGGTCAGACTAAACTTTTTTACTATATGCTTTTGAGGATGTTTTTCTTTTATGTTATTAAAAAATTCTTTAGTTTATACCTACATTAATAAGAGGTGACAAGAAACATCAAATACCATCCTCTGGCCAAGCATGGTGGCTCCCACCTGCAATCCTAGCACTCTGGGAGGCCAAGGAGGGTGGGTAACTTGAGCTCACAAGGTGGAGACCAACTTGAGCAAAAGCTTTAGCAAGACCCAGTCTCTACTAAAAATAGAAAAACTGAGGCAAGAGGATCGCTTGAGGCCAAGAGTTGGAGGTTGCTGTGAGCTATGATGCCATGGCACTCTCCCCAGGGCAACAGCTTAAGACTGTCAGAAAGAAAGAAAGAGGGCAGTGCCTGTAGCTCAAGGAATAGGGCACCAGCCCCATATACCAGGGGTGGCGGGTTCAAGCCCAGCCCCAGCCAAAACTGCAAAAAAAAAAAAAAAAGAGAGAGAGAGAAAGAGCAAAAGGAAGGACGGAAGGGGGGTAAGAGGGAGGAAGGGGGAAAAAAAAAGAGAAAGAGAAAGAAAAGAAAGAGAGAGGAGAGAGAAAGAAAGCCAGGCATTGTGGCAGGCGCCTGTAGTCCCAGCTCTTTGGGAGGCTGAGGCAAGAGACCTGCTTGAGCTCAAGAGTTTGAAGTTGCTGTGAACTATAATGCCAGGGCACTCTACCAAGAGCAACAAAGTGAGACTGTCTCAAAAAACAACCAACCAAATACCATCGTCTGAGGGCCTACATGTCTACCTACATCATACTATCCCATGAAGGAAATACTTACACATTAGTGTGTAACTGGAAGTCTCCGGTCCTGTAGCCTACTGCAAAGTTATTCCTTGTCAGCTTTGATTTGGCACTGTCAAAGGTCATCTGATACCCAGCAAGCCAGCCCTCATAACCAAAGACAGCTGAACCATGGATTGCAGGTCCAGCGAAATCAAAGTCAACATCACAACCAAGGTTTATACACTCCCTCCTGTAAGAGGACTTGATTTTACCACTCTTCTTTCTGGAAAAAGAACAAACTGACTTAAAGCTGATGCCAGTGGAAAAAATTTATACACATAACTTCTACAAAGAGAGCACAAAACAGCAACACAGTGACTGCACACTAAAAAAATAAATGTTTTGGACTACAGTGTTTTAAATAGACTAAAAATGTCAAAAACAAAAGGATCCTTTCTAATTCAATAAAAAATGTCTTATTTTTTATTGTTTTCTGTATATGAGTTATATGCAACACAACAGGAGGTGAGGGAGACATGCCAACTAACAGCAAAAACAATGGAGCAAAGGTTTCACAGCTTTACCTGGTCCTGAGCTCAAAGCTACCATGAGTTAAATACAACTCACATAGTATTTAATGTGTTAAATGAACTGCAATAAGATCAGGAAGTTAAAAAAAGCAGCAACATAATCACAGAGGGCCAAAAACAGCACAGTGAACTAAAGATCAGGACACACAGGGTAACTGGACTACAATCACCATAGGAAAATTACTTTGCAGCACTAGCAGTCAGTCACAAAAGCCTATTAGAAACACGTTGATTACCCAAGTTAGTGCCAAATTCAAGAGGCAAATATCTGAAAACAAAGCAATGACAGCAACCAGTGTTCCAAAAGCAAAGATTCACCCCAAGGCAGCTTTAGGCTATCAGTCAAACATGCATTCTTCCCACATATACAAAAGATGCCTCTTAATACAATACAGATAAAAATGGCTATGCCTACCCTGTGTTTGGTGAGAAGGTAGTATCAAATGTCAGTTTCAAACCTTGACAAATCTATTTTGAAAGAATAATAATTTGTTTTCAGCTTTATTAACTTTTTGAAACACAAAAATAAAAATTAATACTAAAAAATAATTCAAAATGTTACCTGGTCTTCAATTGCGATTTCTGTTCCCAAAGTGTTATCAGTGTTCCATTTTTCTGTGAAAGTCAGACCATACTCACACCATTTATATTTGGTCTCCAAGGTCCCAGTAACTTTACCAGTGTCTGTGTTAGATGAACCAGATGTTGAGAATTCCTAACAAAACAATAAATAACTCTATGAACTTTCTCGTAAGCCTTGAAGAACCTACTGCCTAAATGACACAGGCAAAAAAAAAAAAAAAATCCACTGAAACATTTGGTAATTTCACTAATCCTTTTTCGAACTTTCTAAACACTCTTAACCTTCAGTACTGTGCTACTCTCTAGGTACAAAAGTGACAGGTGGGGTGCAGTGGTGTGTGGTGGCTCACCCCTGTAATTCTAGCACTCTGGGAGGCCAAGGAGCAGGATCCCCTGAGGTCAGGAGTTGCGAGACTAGCCTGAGCAAGAATGAGACCCCGTCTCTAATAAAAACAGAAAAAATAAGCCAGGCCTCAGGTGGGCACCTGCAGTCCCAGCTACTGGGGAGGCTGAGAGGCAGGAGGATTGCTTGAGCCCAGGAGCTTGAGTTTGCTGTGAGTTAGGCTGATACCACAGCACTCTAGCCTGGGGCAACCGGGTGAGATTCTACTTCCAAAAAAAACAAAGAGTAGGGCTGGGCACAGAGGCTCATGCCTATAATCCTAGCACTCTGGGATGTGGAGGCGGGTGGATTGCGAGTTTGAAACCAGACTGAGCAAGAGCAAGAGCCCGTTTCTAAAAATAGCTGGGCACTGTGGCAAGCGCCTATAGTCCCAGGTACTTGGGAGACTAAGGCAAAAGAATTGCTTAAGCCCAAGAGTTTGAGGTTGCTGTGAGCTGTGACACCACAGAACTCTACCAAAAGCGACAACGTGAAACTGTCTCAATAAAAAAATAATAACTACAAAAAAAAAAAAAACTACCCTTTCAGCACTGACTACTGCTACCTTACTTACACAGCTGACATTTCCAATCACTCTACAACTTAACCAGTTATTTGTCAAGTGAACAGTTGTATACCTTTTAGAGAAACCTCTGCTTTTATCTGGGGTTCAAAAAACACTGATGGGAGAAAAATGGGTATTTTGGTACTGCATCAAATCTACTTCACTGAAACACTAAATACATCAGTATGCTTCACCACAGATCTCATCATTAAAATTAGTTTGTAAAAACTGAGCCTAAGACTATTTATTACGAAATGTTTCCTGAAAATTCATAAAGGGAAAAGCACCCTATAATAGCAGTCTATACCATAAACAAGACATTTTTTTCTTTCTTTTTTTTTTTTTTTTTTTTTTTTGAGAAAAGAAGAGTCTCACTATGTCCCCCTTGGTAGAGTGCCGTAGTGTCGTAGCTCACAGCAACCTCAAACTCTCTGGCTTAAGCAATTCTTTTGCCTCAGCCTCCCACGTACCTGGGACCACAGGCTCCCGCCACATCACCCGGCTTTTTTAGAGATGAGGTCTCGCTCTGGCTCAGGCTAGTTTCAAACCTATGAGCTCAGGTAACCCACCCGTCTCAGCCTCTCAGGGTTTTTTTATTAGAGAGAGTTCATTTTGTGGCCGTTGGTAAAGTGCCACAGTGTCATAGCTCACAGCAACTTCAAACTCTTGGGCTCAAGCGATCCTCTTGCCTCAGTTTTTAATTTTTAGTAGAGACGGGGTCTCATTCCTGCTCAGGCTGGTCTCAAACTTGTGAGTTTAAGCAATCCACCCACCTTGGCCCCCAAGAGTGCTCAGGTTACAGGTATAAACCACCACCCCCAGCCACCGAGATATTGTTTCCAAAAATTTCATTGATAATCTCAGTATTCTATTTTTCTGAACAAACAGCCTTCACCAGGTTTCATGCCTTTCTAACCATTTCTCATATTCTTATTTTTTTTCTTTTGAGACAGAACCTCAAGCTGTCGCCCTGAATAGAGCGCCATGGCATCACAGCATACAGCAACCACCAGCTCCTGGGCTCAAGCAATTTTCCTGCTTCCGCCTCCCAAGTAGCTGGGACTACAGGCACCCACTACAACACCTGGCTGCTTTTTTTTTTTTTTTTTGGTTGCAGCCCTCATTGTTGTTTGGCGGGCCTGGGATGGATTCAAACCCGCCAGCTCAGGCGTATGTGGGTGGCACCTTAGCTGCTTGAGCCACAGGCACCGAGCCCTCATGTTCTCATTTTTTAAAAAAAGTAGGTGGAAGGATTTACAACAGATTTATTCTATAGCTGGTTTATATCACATATAATATAAAGTACAATACCAGACACCAGTAGGAAAAAAATTCTAATACCAGTAACAATCTGAAATACATTATGTTTGTAGCAAATATAAATAATCTGCCAATCCCTGATTGTACACCAATTTAAGAGGAAGAAATATGGAGGGCTTATCTAAAATTTAAAACCTGCTGTAAACAGCCTCCCCTAAATCTAGTAATCTCACACAGTTCAGCATATAGGTTGAAATCTACATACCAAACTGTGTAAATTGAAATTGAAATCTTGTAGTTATAATACTAAAATGCACTCCTGGCATTTTAATTTGTCTACCAATGATTGCTCTACCATTTAACCACTAGAAAGCCACAATAGCTAATCTGGAGACTTCTCAATAAAGAGACTTCAACCAGAAATCGTGATACCTGCAGAGTGAGGAAAACACCAAAATTCTATCAATAGAAGGAAAAGCCAGTTATCTTTCATTTAGAAAACAAAACTTTTGTATAACTTATTACTCTGCAGTTAAACAGACACAAATCCTTAGATCTTACATACAATCTCCTGAAATTAGATGTTTTCATTATCAGGAAGCATAACACTCAATACCCATACTAAGAAGCAGTACATTATGTTAGGAAAGAACACTGGATATAAATAAAATTAGGAGTTCGGTAGCCGGGTGTTGTGGCGGGCGCCTGTAGTCCCAGGTACTTGGGAGACTGAGGCAAGAGAATCACTTAAGCCCACGAGTTTGAGGTTGCTGTGAGCGGTGAAGCCACAGCACTCTACGGAGGATGACATACTGAGACTCTGTCTTACAAAAAAAAAAAAAAAAAAAAAAATTAGGACTTTGGGTTCCCAGTTTACTAAATGAATAACACCAAGGAAGTAAGTCATTTAACATTTTGGGGTCCATTTATGCAAACGAAATTATAAAGCCTAATACCCCTGGAGTACTAAACTGAAATTACACTGTGAAGTTTTGTACATTTTCATGTTCTACACAAAACGAAAGCATTATTAAATTGATAGATATAGATAGATAGATAAGGAGCATGTTCTTCTAGAAGATGGTTTTAATGGTGAATGTGTATGAGTAGCTATTTTTAATCCCAGCGACAACAATTTATGACTCTTGAGTCCTCCCTCACCCACTGCCATCCATCAGCACACAGATCAAGAGCCAGTCTACAGGGCTGGGCACAGTGGCTCTCACCTGAAATCCTAGCCTCTGAGAGGCCAACGCGGGTAGACTGCCTCAGCTCACAGGTTCAAAACCAACCTGAGCCTGAGCCATAGTCAGAGAGAGACTTTGTCTCTAAAAATAGGCAGGCATTATGGCAGGCACCTGTAATCCCAGCTACTTGGAAGGCTGAGGCAAGAGGATTGCTTAAGCCCAAGTGTTTGAGGTTGCTGTGAGCTATGACGCCACAGCACTCTACCAAGTGTGACAAGTGTCTCTGTCTCAAAAAAAGAAGAAAAAATAAGAAAGAAAAATAGGGCCATGTGTTAATATGACTTCCTTGGGGCCAAGTACATATTATAGGATCAATACACCATGACTACTGAATTATATACATTCAATGTAAACAAAAATATACCAAAAAATATACTATATTGTGCCTTAGCACCCATAGCTCAGCTGGCCCCATACACCAGAAGGTGGCGGGTTCAAATCCAGCGTGGGCCTGCCAAACAACAATGACAACTACTGGCTCGGTGCCTGTGGCTCAAGCGGCTAAGGCACCAGCCACATATGCCTTAGCTTACAGGTTCAAATCCAGCCCTGGCCCGCCAAACAACAATGAGGGGCTGGAACCAAAAAATAGCTGAGCGTTGTGACAGGCACCTGTAGTCCCAGCTACTTGGGAGGCAGAGGCAGGAAAATCGCTTGAGCCCAGGAGTTGGAGGTTGCTGTGAGCTGTGATGCCACGGCACTCTACCCAGGAAGACAGCTTGAGGCTCTGTCTCAAAAAAGAAAAAAAAAAAAAATCCAATAACGACTACAACCAAAAAATAGCCAGGCGTTGTGGCAAGCATCTGTAGTCCCAGCTACTTGGGAGGCTGAGGCAAGAGAATCGCTTGAGCCCAAGAGTTTTGAGGTTGCTATGAGCTGTGATGCCATGGCACTCTACCTAGGGTGACACAGTGAGACTGTTTCAGGAAAGAAAAAAATAGATATATACTATATCTAATCCAGCTCCTAATACCCTTCATGATCTGAAACCTACTTCCATAAAACTTTCCCTAATCATATACACGGTAATTTCCTCTCCAACAAACAATCTGAAAAAGAAAACCCTAAAAAATAAATACTCAAATTATTGGAAAAAGATATAGTAACTGATCCAGTTATCTGATTATTCCCAGTTTCAAGGTTCTTTGTGTCTCTCCAACTAGAAAGTGAGCTTTTTAAACACATGGATTCAGTCTTTTTAGATGGCCTTTTGCTGTTCAACAAATTTACATCAAGTGTTTTAAAGGTCCTCTACAGATTAACAGTGGGAACACAAAAAACAAATACCAAATTACTGCCCTTGGCCAAGTAAGTCATTCAACCATAACTACTCAGCTTTTCAGACCAAAGAAAACAAATGACAGACATGGTCAATCTAAAACCCCAGAAACACAAGTCTAGCTAGAAATTAAAAAACTACAACATGGTAAGTTTTAGTAACAGTTACATGTACTACAGCAAGAATTTATCAAAATAACCAATAATATTATAATATGCACATACTATGCCACTACCAAAAAAATCTCAAAACAAAAATTTTCAAGAAAAAATTACAATCTGGTTCACCCATAGCTCGGTGGTTAGGGTGCTGATCACATGCACCAAGGCTGGTGGGTTCGACTGGCCGGGGCCAGCTAAACATCAATGACAACAACAACAACAAAAAAATAGCCGGGCACTGTGGCAGGCACCTGTAGTCCAGCTACTTGGGAGGCTGAGGCAAGAGAATTGAGTTGCCACGGCACTCTACCAAGGGCAACATAGTGAGACTCTGCCTCAAAAAAAAAAAAAAAAAAGAAAAGGGCAGTGCCTGTGGCTCAGTGAGTAGATAAGAGTGCTGGCCCCACATGCCGTGAGGGTTGCCGGTTTGAACCCAGCCCCGGCCAAACTGCAACAAAAAAATAGCAGAGTATTGTGACAGGCGCCTATAGTTCTAGCTACTCAAGAGGCTGAGGCAAGAGAATCGCGTAAGCCCAAGAGCTGGAGGTTGCTGTGAGCTGTGACACCACAGAACTCTACCAAAGGCGACAAAGTGAGATTCTGTCTCTTAACAAAAAAAAAAAAAGAAAAGAAGGTGGTGCCTCTGGCTCTTCGAGTAGGACGACAGCCCATATGCCGAAGGTGGCGGGTTCAAACCTGGCCTCGGCCAACTGCTAAACAGAAAAACAGCCGGGCGTTGTGGCAGCCAGGGCATTGTGGCAGCCACCTGTCGTCCCAGCTACTCGGGAGGCTGAGGCAAGAGAATCGCCTAAGCCCAGAAATTGGAAGTTGCTGTGAGCTGTGTGACGCCACGGCACTCTACCGAGGGTGATAAAATGAGACTCTGTCTCTACAAAAAAAAAAAAAGAAAGAAAGAAAAGAAAAAATTACACAAAATTAAATTTTATTTCACCCCCTTTGCTAGGATCAAGACACCAAATACCAAAATATTAACCGCTCTAAAAGTATTCAAATCAAGATTCCCTAAATTCACAAAATACAAGAAGAAATCTCCATGGAAGACTGCTAGAACATGGACATTACAATAAATGATTGATGCACTCCAGTTAATTAGTTACTGATTACTTTCATGTCCAGAACTCCAATAGGCATTAAAAGAAAGGGTTACAAAAATGTCTAACAGGTTCTCTGCCTTCAAGTAGTCCCACATGACCAATCTTTCCCAAGTTCCTTGTGCATAGTTATATGGCAAAAGTCAATCTGAAAATCAGAAATCATATCTAAAGACAAAATAAATCACACTGCATGCAAATCTTTTTTTTTTTTAATTGAAACAGAATCTCACTTTGTTGCCCTCAGTAGAGTGCCATGGCTTCACTGGTCACAGCAACCTCAAACTCTTGGGCTTAAGAGATTCTCTTGCCTCAGCCTCCCTAGTAACTTGGACTATAGGTGTCTGCCACAATGCCCAGCTATTTTTAGAGACAGGGTCTCGCCTCAAACTGGTGAGCTCAGGCAATCCACCCATGTCTGCCTCCCAGAGTGCTAGGATTATAGGCAGGAGTCACCCAGCCTAGATCAACTCTTCTTTAAGATAAAAGAGGGGCTCAGCACCTGTGGCTCAACAGGCTAAGGTGCCAGCCACGTACACCTAAGCTGGCGGGTTCGAATCCAGACTGGGCCCGCCAAACAGCTACGGCTGCAACCAAAAAATGGCGGGGCGTTGTGGTGGGCGCCTGTAGTCCCAGCTACTTGGGAGGCAGAGGCAGGAGACTCGCTTGAGCCCAGGAATTGGAGGTTGCTGTGAGCTGTGATGCCATAGCACTCTATCCAGGGTGACTGCTTGAGGCTCTGTCTCAAAAAAA
>CAUYRH010143171.1:0-11906 GCA_963574655.1 Perodicticus potto | reverse complement strand
GGAAGTCAGGCATGATCCACCTATGTGAAGGTCACACCAGCCTCATTGTACACTTTGAAGACTTTCTCAATGGCGTTGACATAGGCAGCTGTTCTCAGGTCCAACCCCAGGTTATACTTCATGGCTGTGCGCATAATTTGCCTGGCAGAACGCTCCATTGTGTACGCCAAGCCAGCGTGCACGATGTCTTTCTCAGAGGCACCCGATATCCTGTCTTGGAACTCTGCTGTGGGTACAATGGGGATAGTTACACCGTGCTTTCCAAATTTTCTTTCTAAACTCTCTTGAACAGACATGAGCAAGTGGTAATTAGAATCCCTTTCATATTTGAAGGTCAAATGGCCATAGCTGACATGATTTAGAGTCTTCAATCACTCAAAGTAAGACACCGTCACTCCTCCAGCATTCAAGTAGAGATCTGGAATAACCATAATGTTCCTCTCCAGGAAGATCTTATCAGTTTCTGGAGTTGTTGGCCCATTGGCACCTTCAGCAATGATCTTGGCTTTCACTCTGGGTGCATTGGATTTGGTCAACTGCTGCTCGCTGGCAGCAGGGATGAGTATGTCACAGTCAGCTTCCAAGATGCTTCCTTCATAGGGCTTTGCTTTGGGGAAGCCCATAATGGATCCATGTTGCAATTTGAAGTCTTCTAGTTCCTTTGGATCAATACCATCTGGATTCCATATACTTCCCTCAGATTCACCAACACCAACACATTTAGCACCAAAACGATGTAAATATCTCATAGAGTGCAGGCCCACATTACCAAATCCCTGAACAACACATGTTTTATCTCCAAATCCTGGTGTCATTCCTAAGATGCTCATGTAAGAAGCTTCATTGATGAAATTTTCAATCCCATGGAAAACACCATGGCCAGTAGCAGAGATTCATCTGTGGATACCTCCTTGACTGATAGGTTTACCAGTAACACAGGCATGTGCATTAATGTCATAGTGCCCCATGGTGCTGACATAGGTGTCAGCAATCCAGGACACCTCCCCCTCGCCTGTGCTCATATCTGGGGCAGGCACATCAATGCCAGGACCAATAAAACCCTTCTTCTAGCTCCATGGTGAACCTCCTTGTGATCCTTTCCAGTTCATTATCTGTATAGCTCTTGGGATTAATCTTAGCACCGGCTTTAGCACCCCCAAATGGTACATCAACTACTGCACACTTGCACGTCATCAGAGAAGCCAAAGCTTTTACTTCATCTACACTCACATCAGTGCTGTAACGAATACCTCCCTTGCACGGCGTGCGGTGCTGGCTGTGCTGGGCCCGGTAACCCTCGATGACCTCCCAGGAGCCGTCGTCGCGCCGGCTAGGGAAGGAGAGGCTCAGCACATGGTTACAAGGCTTGATGATCCGCAGGATGCCGCGCACCCGGTTCCGTTTCTGCTCCTCGCTCTCCCGGGTCTTCAGGTCCTCCACCAGCTTGTCCTCCACGATGAAGTTAGGGTCGTCCTCGCGGTCGACCACTGCCTCGCTGTAGTGGCGTCGGGCAGCAAGGCGAGCCCGGGCTGGGCTGTGGGGCAGCGGCGGGCTGCCCGCGGGCCCGGCCCAAGAGCGGGGCTGAGTCGGCGGCCGCCAAGCCCAGGGCGGCCGGCCCGGTCCGGGACAGCAGCAGCGCTTCGCCCAGGTGCGTGCGGGCCGCAGAAGAGGCGCGCTCGGAGTCCCCGCCAAGGAGGGAGGAAGGGCCCAGCGCGGGCTGCCCTTTTAAGCCGCAGCTTCCTGCCTGCCTGGCTGTCCCCTCTCCTCGGGCGCTCGTCGCCTAACTGGGGAGGACGGACGTTGGGGGCCGCGCGCCGCCCAGGGCGCCCGGCCTCCGCCTCCGCCGCGGCCTCGCCCGGCCTCTTTATTTTTATTTTTTAATATAAAACACACTTCAAATAAAATTTAAATAATTTTAAGGAGTTAGCTTTATTTAATTGGGAATTTCACTTTGTGTCGTGCTTCCTTCCCTAAGAATAAGTCGTTAGAGGTCAAGAGCCCAACCCACACGTTTCCATCGCTATTTGAGCACACTGTAAGGACCCAATGAGTACGTTTTGGTTGATTAAGCTTCTTTGTAGGCATTGGTGGGGGGTGGGGTGGGGTTTAGTCAATTGTTTTGTAATCATCATGCTGTTCCCACCCTGCACAATTATTGCTTCTATCTTCAAAGCCAAATGTTCCCTGCTGATTTTCTGTATTGTTTGCTTTGTTTCTTTTTCGGAGAAAGTTAAATCTATGCATGAAGAGCAACCTTGCTGAGAACATGTGTTTCTTTTCTATATTGTCTCTCCATGGCACTGAAGTCCCCTGCTAGCTCCTGGCCAGGTGCTAGTTGTCATTATAGCTCTTCAAGAGTGAATTTCATACCTTGTTGCCAGCTATGAAAATCATCGATTGTATTGAGAATTGACACCTTGTCTGGGCACAATGGCTTATGCCTGTAATCTGAGCACTGTGGGAAGCCGAGGAGGGTAGCTTTCTTGAGCTCTGGAGTTCAAGACCAGCCTGAGCAAGAGTGAGATCCTGTCTTTACTAGAAATAGAAAACTAGCTGCGCATTGTGGCAGACTCTTATAGTCCCAGCTACTTGGGAGGCTGAGGCAAGGGTATTGCTCAAGCCCAAGAGCTTGAGATTGCTGTGAGCTAGGCTGACACCACAGCACTCTAGCTAGGGTGACAGAGTGACTCTGTCTCCAAAAAAAAAAAGTAGAATTGACTATCTGTTGCAATGACTTATTAGGAAGCTAAATGAGTTCTCCAATCCTGGTCCAGGGACCAGGAGCATGAGTATCATCTGAGTTTGTCAGAATGCAAATTTTCAGGCCCCACTCAGATTTGAATTAGAAACACAAGGGGTTGGGCCCAGCAGTCTTGGTTAACAAACCTGCTAGGTGACCCTGACGCTAGGTTAGGTTTGAGTGGGTGCTCCTGGTTGCTGGCCTTCATCCATCTGGCCTCCGGCTGCAGGGCAGGAGGGCTGGGGGACAAGTTGTTCTGAGTTCAAAATATTTGGATTATAAAATCTAGAGAGATAATTAAACTTAGCGGAACGAGCACAGGCTGAGATAAACCTGGGTTTAACTTCGGACTCTGCCACTTACCACCCACATGTCTTTCAGTATAGTATTAATACACCCTAAATATTATTAAGAACTTTGTCACTCAGTGTCCCTAATATTTTCATAAAAGAGCTGTCCTGAAGACAGTACAAGCTAATGTGCATAAAAGCATTTAGCATAAAACTTCACACATAAAAGGCTAAATGTTAGGTCCCTTGCCCTTATGCTGGCTAGGCACTAGAGGTGTTTCCACTTGGAAAAATGTGTCTTCCCATAATTAACACATTTAGTGCTCAGAACCATGTATATCTGAAATACTAATATTAGCATTTTACTTTAGGTATATTATGGGTTAAAAACAAATTTAATAGGCTTTGTGAGCTGGCCTGGGAACTTTATTATCCATTTATTTCACTATCTTTTAATGCCTTTAAAAAGTTCAATATAATTTCCCTATGGGGAAATATATTCCAAGTTCTAAAAGTGTAATTTACATATGACTTTTGTGACATGCTGTGCTCATTAGATATTTCTACGCATATATTACATCTGTAATGTAATCCAGACAGTCAAACTTAAGGAGCCAGGAATTTGGAAGCTCCGTAAAACGAGTGCCTTTCCCGTCTCGGAGGCAGGACACAATCATAAGAGGGACTTTATCTAACAAACAAAATCAGTGTAACCTAATTCTGTGTACCCTCAAGGAATCCCAAACAATAAAACAACAACAACAACAAAAATGAGTGCCTTTCCTGAATACTAATAAGTACTGTTTGTAAAATTCAAAAGACAGCACAGTTATAACTTGTTTTTAGTGTTAACTATGCTCAGCTAAAAATGAGGTTGTCTCAGGGCAAAGCTGGGCCGACTGAGGCATAGAGGAAAGTCGCATGCAGATTGGACAACTATTTTTTTTTTTGAGACAGAGCCTCTAGCTGTCACCCTGGATAGCGTGCCGTGGCATCACAGCTCATAGCAACCTCCAATTCCTGGGCTCAAGTGAGTCTCCTGCCTCTGCCTCCCAAGTCGCTGGGATTACAGGCGCCCGCCACAACGCCTGGCCTTTTTTTGGTTGTAGCCATCATTGTTGTTTGGCCGGTCCAGGCTGGATTCGAACCGGCCAGCTCAGGTGTACGTGGCTGGAGCCTTAGCCCATTGAGCCACAGGCACTGAGCCAGATTGGACAACTATTTGATCATAAAGCCATACCTATTGTCTGTCAGATAAATTCTCACTGAGCATCCTAGCAACTCAGCAGCCACATCATGTGGTAGTTTCAGTGCTGTATAGTTCAAGGGCAAAAACTTCAGGTCTTTGTAATGGAAGTTTCATATTTCCTGCCATAGAGAAAATGCATGTATTACAGGAAGAGACCTCAAATGTTACTCAAGGTCCGTGATAAGTTTTCTCATGGAGACGACTGATGTACTTGAGGCTGTGTTGCATATCAGGTAGTGTGTGCCTGGGGGATAGAATATGTCGGTAAACTTGGACTTACCTTTGCATGCAATGTGGTCATGAACAAGTCATGCAACCCCATTCAGCCTAAGTTTTCACTTCTGTAAAGGGGTAATAATAATGATACTCAACCTTCCTAATTCACCAGGCTATTTATTGCAAGGAACAAATGAGATACCGTATATGAACATCTTACCCATGTCTTTCTGCAGATGGAATATTAAGCCAGAAAAAAAATCCTAGGAAGAGCTAGGTGGGCAAGGTGGCTCAGACTTGTAATCCTAGTATTCAGGGAGACCAAGCCAGGAGGATTGCTTGAGCTCAGAAATCAAGACCAACGAAAGCAAAAGGAAGACCCTACCTCTACTAAAAATAGAAAAATTAGCCATGTGTGGTTTGTGTACCTATAGTCTCAGGAACTTGGAAGGCTAAGGCAGGAGGATCACTTGAGCCCAAGTGTTTGAAGTTGCAGTGAACTATGACGCCATGGCACTCTGTCCGAGTGACAGAGTGAGACTGTGTCTCAAAAACAAAAAACCAAACAAACGAAACAAAACTCAATGGAAGAAAAAACCCAGAAAATAGAATAGGCCATATGGAACTGAAAATGGAAAGTAGAATGAAAATATAAGACAGGTAAAGGATTAGAAGACCTAATATCTCAATAACAAGAGTTTCTAGAATACATTCCAGAGGAGGGCAAAAAAAGAGAGGAAATCATGAAAGAATTCAAGAAAATTTCTTTGAATAGAAGAACTTGAGTTTCCAGGTGGGAAGTATCTATTGAATTTACACCAAAATGGGCAAGGCAGATTTACAACAAGACATACATTGTGACATTTCAGAAACTGGGAGCAAATGAAAGTTTCTATAAGCTCCCAAAGGAACATAAAAAGATAAATACAAAGGATTGGGAACAAAAGTGGCTTTGGACTTTTCAGTTGCAACACTGAAGGCTGGAGACTAATACAACAGCCTTCATAATTCTGAAAATTATTTCCGTTCTAGAATTCTATACCCAAACTATCAGTTTAAGAGTTCAAAGAGTACATTTTCAGGCATGCAAAATCTCAAAGACTTTGTAGCCTTTCTCAAGAAGCTCATCTCAAGTAGGATGTACCCCACCAAAAGTGAGAGAACACACAAGAAGGAAGGCAGCCCAGGGGTTGCTAACCGATTAGCAAGCAGAGAGTCTGCTGGAGGCCAAGGAGATCCTGGAACCCAGCTGTGTTTGCACAGTGGCCACCTGTTACTCAGGACAGGTGCCGCGCTGTCATCAGCAGGTTTCCCACTGCCATTGACATTTATTTCAACCTTAGGGCAGCACGTCTGGTTTCATAGCATCTTCTTAACTTGGCTTGTCTTGACCGCACACTGTTGAAATTCCTACATGCACTGCTGTTTAGATCTGCCGAGGAAATTCATTTCACCCCATGGAATTTTTCTGTTTTCACTTACTCCAGGGGCCAGATGACGGGACTCAGGTCATGGTGAGTTTCAGAAGCAGACATCCTGTGCCTGGCGCATACCCCAGGCCGATCAGCTACGGCAGGCCTCATGTTCCCTGAGGACGCATGACATGCCCTGGCCCCACGATGTCCCCAGAACAGGCTTTTGTAAATGCTCAGGGAAGCTGAAGCCAGATGGTGACCCAGACACTTCTGTTCAGCTTTCTGTCATCTAAAACGGGTGAGATTGTTTGTTCCTTAAGTGGCTAGACTTGTACTGATTCCTGAGTTTGAAATAATGAAACAACATGTAATTTTTAGGGATACATCTATTTTTGTTACAATGAAATAAAAACCATGCATGAATGCTCAACATTAAAGTCAGGATAGTGATTAATTCTCTAGGGAACGGGGCAGGGGGCAGGATGCAATTACAGACGGGCACACAGTGAACTTTAAAATGATTTGTAATATATTTCCTAACCTAGATGTTGGGTATAACCTTGCATGATAATTACTATTTTTAAAGTGTACATACATTTTCTACATTGTATGCATTTTTCATAAATACGTAACTGTATAAAGAGAGAGAGATAACACTTTTTTTTTTTTTTGCAGTTTTTGGCCGGGGCTGGGTTTGAACCCACCACCTCTGGCATATGGGGCCGGCGCCCTACTCCTTTAAGCCATAGGCACTGCCCGAGATAACACTTTTGAAATGGACCTAGTGTTATTCAGCAAGTGGAGGCTTCCTAGAGTGGGTGCTTGAGTTATGGTGAGCCCCAAGTAGAAGGCCTAAGGTAGAATTATTTTGATTCTGATAGAGGGGAGGAAACTCCCAGCTACTTAGGTATTAAGTTTTTTTGTTTTTTTTTTTTGACTTGCAAGGGCTTGTTCTTTAAGGATTGAGTCATGGGAGACATCAAGAAGGATGTAGTTAGTTCTTTCCCAGTGCAGGCTGCCGTCATATTCTCTGCCTTGATTCAGATGTTATGTATGGGAAGGGGGGAAGGCCCTAATTGCAGTGAGTTACTGATTCATAATTCTACTTCGCTTGTGGGCATTTCCTCTGAGAAGAAAATAGGTGATAGTTTTGCCTCGTGGGTGTGTGTATGTGTGTGTTGTTTATTATCTCTCCAGAACATCTTCTCGTGACCTTTAGGTAGGGTTGGGCCTTCCTGGGAGAGCTTTAAGTTGGCTCCAGCTGTGCACAGGGCTGCTGGATTGCTTTCTCAGACACACCCAGAATATGGGTGTGGCTTATGAAATACCCGGCACCCAGGGGCGTGGGTTCACACTACCTGCTGTGGTCAGCAGTGGCTGAACAGGATCTGAAAGTCATTTGCTCCTCAGAGTTTGTTGGGACCCCTTGGGTTGCCAGGGGGCAGAAACCCAATGCACAGACACAAACACAAAGGGGATTTGCAGGCATATTTAACTGCGTAGCACCGAAGGAGATTCAGGTGCAGCTTGCAGCCAAACGCCCTAACAAAATCACTGGACGCTGTTTCTGTCTGCTTTTCTCTGTGTTGGCCTCTTTTCAGGAGGGCTCTCTTCCATCTGGTGCCCTGGAACAGCTGCAGGCTTGTATTTTACTTATTAACTCCAGTATAAAAAGAAGTCTTTCTCAATAATTCCAGCAAAAGTCTGGGGGCTTCCACTGGTCTAACTAGGTCTCTGTGACCATCACTGGGGCACTCACGTTGGCTAGGGTTATCGAGTGGGCTCACCAACAGGGCACCCGTGCCCACCCTATGCCACAGATGGAGAAAAGAAAGATAGCTTTCATTATAATAGCCATTTGTACGTACAAACTACTCCGGAGTTAATTTTGGATAACTAATTTTTGAATACAGTGATGTTTGAAATGAAAGATTATAAATCTAATTTATAAATATCATTATCTCCTGACCTTCTATGGATTTCCACACATAACAAAAACGTGCTTTCAATTCAGATGAGGAAAGAAAGTCTCTTTTAATAAAGCAGTTGGACAGCAATGGAGCCCTTATGTCTTTATATTGAATGGAAGAAAACTCAGTGGAAGAAATCCGCTTCTCTTAGATCATAGTTTAGTCTGACTTGGGGCCTTCAGTTCCATTTGATTCACTGAAAGCTCATGCAAGAGTTTGGTTGAGTTCAAAGGCTCACCCAGTTAGTTTTCTTGCTGAAGGGGTTTCTAACACAGGATCTTTAAAAAGAAAGCATTTCTTTGGTCTGAGGAGCTTGTTCCAAAGTTTCTTCCTTATTAAAGAGCGACTTACATCCCTGACTTCGTATTTCCCCTTCTTTGCGATGTGTGTGTGGGGTTATATGACTATCTTTCATTGCATAGGGGGTAGGATGCATTTTGGAAATGTACCACTTGGTTTTAATTCCTGCCTCTGCCCTTTATTGACTGCGATTTTGTCAGAGTTAGTCACCCTGTGACTCCCTGGGCTTCCATTTCCTCCTCTATGAAAACTCTCCTACGCGGCAGAGCCTGCATAAACTGCTCAGGACTGTGCGTGGCATGTCGTAAGCCCTTTATGAGGATTTGCCACCATTATTATAATTTCATGAGCTCTCAACACACATAACCACAGGCCTGTTTTAGTTCTGGTTGAGATGAAGCTTGGAGGGCTGAGGGCAGATGCCTGAAGCTAAGCAGCTTATTAAAAGTAGAATAGAAATAGATGAGAGGAAACCAAAGCGCTTTTCTCTTTAGATAGTTATCAAACCACGCTTCGCTGCAGACTATGGGCTTGGGTATGGCCAGAGATCAAAGGGCCTCTTATGAGCAGTGACATTTCTGAGCAAGGGCTGAGTTATGAAACTGTTGAATGGAAGGTTTTGGCACATGGAGCACAGCTTGGGATAGAAGGGCAGGGTTTTTATAGAGGCGATTCACGGAACTGCTTATGCTGGTGGAGAATCCAGACTGTTATGACTCATTTGCCTCTTTATTGCTTTGGACCAAGAACTGTTGTTTCCTTTTAAGTCCCTCTGTAAGAGATGAGCTGCAGTCTTGGGCCAAGATAACTCTTTCAGGAAGGCAGAGTGGCTTCAGTGAGTGTGAACGGGAATATCCTTTTGTTGAGCTCTGGGTCAAGTGTTCAGGGCAAACAGGGTAAGGATTTTATTTTACCAGGGGGTAGAATTTCTTTCGGAAACTGGCAGCCTCCTAAGAATCTTTAACTTTGGATAAGCTTTCTTTTTGTCTGTCTGCCATTTTCATTCTCCGAAAGCCCACGCCAGATTTGACTGTGTGATAAGTAGAGGCCAGTAGAACAACTTTGGAAAGCAGACATGAATGTGTCTGGGTCACCACTCACAGGACCAGCGAGAGAAGAAGGGGTCATCTGGAGTCGAGCCTGCCTGAGGTCCTGTGAGGTCTCCTGGGGGAAACTGAGAAGAGGACTTTGGACCGGGGCTGAGACCTTGTAGGGTCGGCGGCCTTCCAGGGTAGATTCTGGAGTTCTTTAACTCCTGGTGCTTATCTCTTTGGATAAGCTCTCCTCTGGTGTCTAGGCTGGCCCCCATGACCTGCTTCTCATGAGCAGAATGTAACAAAAGTAATGAGATGTCACTTCCATGATCAGGTTGCAAGAGGCTGTGATTCCTACCCTGCTAGGAATCTCTCTCTTGCCTTCTCTGTGTGCTTTGATGAAATCAATTTGGAGAGATCCATGTGGTAAGGAACCAAGAGTGGCTACTGGCCATAAGCCAGCAGACAAGTGTGAGCCTCCTTCCCACAGCCCATAAGGGACGAATCCTGCCGACAGCCACCTGTGTGAGTTTGGAAGTGTATCCTGCCCTGGTTGAACTTTGAGTTGACCGCTGCCCTATCTTATGAGAAGTTTTTTTTTTTTTTTTTTTTTTTAAGACAGAGTCTCACGATGTCACCGTTGGTAGAGTGCCCTGGTGTCACAGCTCATAGCAACCTCAAACTCTTGGGCCCACATGATTCTCTTGCCTCAGCCTCCCAAGCAGCTGGGACCACAGGTGTCCGCCACAACACCCGGTTATTTCTGTTGCAGTTGTCATTGTTGTTTAGCTGGCCTGGGCCGGCTTCGAACCTGCCACCCTCAATATATGTGGCTGGCATTTTAACCACTGTGCTATGGGCGCTGACCCAAGTTCTAAAACAGGGAACTCTGTTTGACTGAATTCCTAATGCCTCAACACTACGTGAGAATAAATGTGTGTTGTTTTAGTCTGCTAATTTTGGGGATTTTTTTTTGTGTGTGGAGACAGTCTTCACTTTATCACCCTTGATAGAGTGCCATAGTGTCACAGCTCACAGCAACCTCCAAATCCCAGGCTTAGGTGATTCTCTTGCCTCAGCCTCCCAAGTAGCTGGGACTACAGGCGCCTGCCACAACGTCTGGCTATTGGTTTTTTTTTTTTGGTTGCAGTTTGGCTGGGGCCGGGTTTGAACCCGCCACCCTCCGCATATGGGGCTGGCGCCTTACCCACTGAGCCACAGGCACCGCCCATTTTGGGGGTATTTTTTAATGAAGCAATCAATAGCTAATATTACCAGGTTAATAAAATTTATCATCTTGAGTAAAGAGGGAAACAAGGCTACACGTGCCTAAACTCTGAGGTTTGTGATACTCTTAGTAAGTTTTGGAACTCACGATGAAGTAGCAGATCATCCAGAATTCAAGGAGGCAGGAGCTACTGGTCTCTGAGGGACCCAGGATAATGTTAGTTATGTCTCTAATAGAGTACCTGAAGGTTATCCGGTTATCCCCAGACCTGTGGGAAATATGCATTTCCTTTGGGAAAGTCTACTAGAACCATAAGAGCCAGGAATTCTTTGGGGATCCCCAGAGGTCACTGGTAGGGGGGATCACCCCCTTGGTGAGCAGAAGAAGGAAGTGGTAAGTGTGGAGAGAGAGGCAAGTCCAAGTCTTTACTCATTCATGATTCTGGTTTCAGCATGGGGCTACCAAATGGCCAGGAGGAGAATCACAAAGGAAGATGAAGATGGCGGAGAGGTGCTATGGAACCAGGAAACACTGAAGGAATCTCGGAAGGAGCCTAGAAGAAATGGCACACCAGGGCTAGCAGAGGAGGAAAACCACACTTCAGAAAACAAACACAAATTTAAATGAATAATGCTCACTGTGGAATTTTTTTTTTTTTTTTTTGAGACAGAGTCACACTCTGATGTCCCAGCCTAGATTGCCATGGCATCATCATAGCTCACAGCAACCCCAAATCCTGGGCTCACGTGATCCTCCAACCTCAGCCTCCCAAGTAGCTGGGACTACAGGTGCCTGTCACAATGCCCTGCTAGCTTTTTTATTTTTTTTGAGACAGAGCCTCAAGCTGTCACCCTGGATAGAGTGCCGTGGCACAACAGCTCACAGTAACCTCCAATTCCTGGGCTCAAACGAGTGTCTTGCCTCTGCCTCCCAAGTAGCTGGGACCACAGGCGCCCGTCACAATGCCCGGCCATTTTTTGGTGGCAGCCGTCATTGTTGTTTGGCAGGCCCAGGCTGGATTCGAACCCACCAACTCAGGTGTATGTGGCTGGCGCCTTAGCCCGCTGAGCCACCGGTGCCGAGCCAGCTTTTCTATTTTTGATAGAGATGGGGTCTTACTCTTGCTCAAACTGGTGTTGAACTCCTGCACTCAAGGGATCTGTCCGCCTCAGCCTCCCAAAGTGCTAGGATTATAGGCACGAGGCACCATGCCTGGTCTATCGCAGAAAATTTGAATAGACACCGTTAAAGGTGAAAGAAAAAAAAATTGCACATGTTACTACCCAGAGAGAGGCAGTATATCAATTTCTCTTTTTCTTTTTTTTTTTTGAGACAGAGCCTCAAGCTGTCACCCTGGATAGAGTGCCGTGGCATCACAGCTCACAGCAACCTCCAATTCCTGGGCTCAAGCGAGTCTCTTGCCTCCGCTTCCCAAGTAGCTGGGACCACAGGCACCCGCCACAA